>SJYX01003173.1:28782-98829 GCA_006410675.1 Oreotragus oreotragus
ATATTGAGTGCAGCACTTTCACAGCATCATCTTTCAGGATGGAAAGATGGAATTCCATCACTTCCACTAGCTTTGTTCCTAGTGATGCTTTCTAAGGCCCACTTGACTTCACATTCCGAGATGTCTGGCTCTAGATTAGTGATCACATCCTCATGAGTATCTGGGTCGTGAAGATCTTTTCTGTACAGTTCTTCTGTGTATTCTTGCCACCTCTTCTTAATATCTTATCAGAGTTACTGCTTATTCAGAGTTGCACAAATCTGATAACTGTTGAATAAACTATTATAAACTCTGTAAATCTCACTGCTATGATCCCATACTTTACATACTCAGTGATAGGACAAAAGCAGTTGTAGAATATCACAGTAATGGTTTGTCTTATATGAAATGAATATACCACATGAGATCATAGTTAATACATATTAGATCATATTAATACATTTTAAAAGCCAGAATACTTCTGGGACCATTGTACTATTTATTATTGGACTACTTTAATATGGCTAACATTCATAAGGAAAACAGCACTAGTTCCTAAAGGAAAATAATGGGGTTGGAAAGATAAAATGTGATAGGATGGACCATAAAGGTAACTAGATGTTTAGCAGAATTTTGCAGAGTCAATGAGAACAGCCCATTCTTGTTCTTCTTACTCCATTCTACACAAGAATCATAGCTATGGCATCCTATCCTTTATAAGTATGATAAATTTTATGTCAAAAATAACCTCAGTAAGCTGATTCATTGTTACTGTTCCCTTCCCATAAGAGTGAACTTGGAAGTCTGTGACATTTGAGCTCTTATAACCAGCTCCAGTGAAATGAGTATTTACTTACAAATCTTCATGTATACACACATCATGCATGCATGCATGCATAAATATATTGCATAGGAAGAATGAAAATAATAAAGCTTAAGTTGATAATTGACTTCATTTATTGTATGTCTCCAGATTTTCTAAATTGTGCTTTCTAGCTATCCTATTTTTTTAAACTTTAATTGGAGGCTAAATCTCTACAATATTGTGGTGGTTCTAGCTATCCTATTTTTTTAAATTCCACTTTTATAGCACATGAGTGAATATTAACATCTATTTTATTTAAAATAATTTCCAAAATATAATTTAAATAATAAAGTACCATAATACCATGGTACCAAGTACCATACTTAATAAAGTGCTGTCTTCTAGTTGAGTAAGCTGAGTCCAGAAAGGTTAAAAATTGTGCCCAAGATCACACAGTTAAAAAGTATAGGAGTACATCATATTTTTAAAATGGCATTTAGAACAGAGTCTGTAAACCATGTAAGCATACAGCCTTTTTAACTGAGCTTTAGTGAATTCTTTTTAAACTGCTTGGGCACAGTACTTAATCTCTCTTTATCCCTCAGTGTCCTCCCAGAAATTTGTGTGACAATAAAATGTTATCAGATCTTTACTGCCACCAGCCTGCATTATTTCCTAGGAGATACTGATTGAGCATATGGCTCAACCGAGCGTCCACACACAGAGCAATATGGTCCATCTGTAACAGAATAAGGACTTTTCCTGTTGCCTGAGACTGAGGCTCAAGATTGCTCAGGGGCCACAGAGGGGCTCTGAAATAACCAACACCCACCATCCTTTCTCAGTCCACCTGAGTCAAGACACTGAAAGACAGCAGGGGATTGTCAGCTTGATGGAGGTGGTGGGGAAGACAGGGATCAAAAGAGTCTCTTTCCCGAACAGGGAATTGCTCACCAAAAGAGGCTGCCGTTCTGTTTCCTGGTAAACATCTGTCTTGGTTGGAAGAAATTCTTCCTGTTCCTCATGAGCCTCTCACATGTCTGCTTGTCTCACAAGTGAAGCGTGAACTGCACTTTGTTCTGGGCTACATTTTCAAGGATGTTTGCCTAGCAAATAGTCTTAGAAGTTAGGGATAGTGTTTCCCTCGAGAGCAAAGGGCAAGAATGCTTCCTGTCTAATTTAATGAAGACATCTCTTTCTGGAGCAAAGGTGAGGCTCTACAACTGTCTGTCTTAAGAGTTTGGTTCCTTAAACTTGAGGTTTCTCTCCTGAAATATTACCTACTTCATATGCAGGTGTCATCTGGCCCTCTTCAAAACTCCTTGTAAGAACTGGGGCTTGGGGGAAATAGCACAAAATTAATGATACTCTTGCTGTGAATAATAAGCTACTCATCTTCTTTGGTGCAAGAGTTTTATGTTTTCTACTAGAATCCATGAAACTGGCAGGCTAAGATGTTGGCTTGCAAGTAAGGTAAAGTCTCACACTCCTCATAGCTCTTAACAATCTGCTTAGGCAGTGGATGTGTGTTGCTCTTCCCTTGTGCTTATTTGAGCATAAGAAAAGGGAGTCAGAGAAAGATAGCAAGACAGAAGAAGGAAATTTCATAGACCAGCTTTGGCATAATCATCATTGAATGGCATATACAAGTTATCTACTGCCACAATAATGTCATACAACAACAACAATGAAATTTCATTGGTGACAACAACAAATATTTATTTCACTGAAAAGTCTAGAAGATTAGCTGATTTGGGCTGAATTCACTCATTTTCTGGGGGCTGAAGGTTCTTGAATAAACTAAGATGGCTTCAACTAGGATCAGTTCAGTTCAATCACTCAGTTGTGTCCAACTCTTTGTGATTCCATGGACTGCAGCACACCAGGCCTCCCTGTCCATCACCAACTCCCAGAGTTTATTCAAACTCATGTCCACTGAGTTGGTGATGCCATCCAACCATCTCATCCTCTGTCATCCCTTTCTCCTCCCACTATCAATCTTTCCCAGTATCAGGGTCTTTTCAAATGAGTCAGTTCTTCACATCAGGTAGCCAAAGTATTGGAGTTTCAGCTTCAGCATCAGTCCTTCCAATGAATATTCAGGACTGATTTCCTTTAAGATGGACTGTTTGAATCTTCTTGCAGTCCAAGGGACTCTCAAAAGTCTTCTCCAACACCACAGTTCAAAAGCATCAATTCTTCGGTGCTCAGCTTTCTTTATAGTCCAACTCTCACATCCATACATGACTCCTGGAAAAACCATAGCTTTGATTAGATGGACCGCTGTTGGCAAAGTAATATCTCTGCTTTTTAATATGCTATCTAGGTTGGCCATAGTTTTGCTTCCAAGGAGCAAATGTCTTTTAATTTCATGGCTGCAGCCGCCATCTGCAGTGATTTTGGAGCCCTCACCCCCCCAAAAAGTCACTGTTTTCATTGTTTCTCCATCTATTTGCCATGAAGTGATGGGAGCAGATGCCATGATCTTAGTTTTTTGAATATTAGTGTTTTGAATCAACTAGGGTAGCTTTGGCATTTCTGATCCTGGGATTAATTGGTTGACACAAACATGGAGTTCTTATGGTGAAGGCCACAAGCAAGAACATGGAAAGCCCAATTGTATCAATGCTTTTCAAGGTCCTCCTTGTGCCATGTTTGCTAATTACCCATTGACCAAAGAACAACCCAGAAACAACATTTATGAAAGAAAATAATTTTGAGACAAGAAATCCCAAGGCAAGCACAGATTCAAGGAGTAAAAAGTAGACTATGTCTTCGGTGAGAGAATCTGCATATTACTCTTAAAGAGCAAGGAAATAAAGAGGGTAAAGAACTGGAATTCCTGGAAACAAGTTGATCAAAGAAGAAATTAAAGGGGAAATGTTAACATTTGTTGAGACAAACAAAAAAGGGAGCACAACATATCATTACAATAGGCAGCAAGTGTAGTTCTAACAGGGAAATTTATAGCAGTTAACACTACATTGAAAGTGAAAGTTGCTCAGTTGTGTCTGACTCTTTGCAACTCCATGGACTATATAGTGCATGGAATTCTCCAGGCAAAATACTGGAGTGGTAGCCTTTCCCTTCTCCAGGGAATCTTCCCAACCCAGGGATCAAACCTAGGTCTTCCACATTGTAGGTGGATTCTTTACCAGCTGAGCCACAAAGTAAGCCCAAGAAAACTGGAGTGGGTAGCCTATCCCTTCTCCAGCGGATCTTCCTGACCCAGGAATCAATGACCCTGACCAGGGTCTCCTACATTGCAGGCGGATTCTTTACCAACTAAGGTATGAGGGAAGCCAACACTACGTTAAGGCAATAAAGATCCCAAATAAACAACCTAACTCTACACCTTAAGGAACCAGGAAAAGAAGAAAAGACTAAGCCCAAAGTTAGCAGAAGAAAGAAAATAATAAAGGTTAGGGCAGAAATGAAGAACAGAAAAATGATAAAAGGTTAAGCGAGCTAAAAGTCGGTCCTTTGAAAAGATAAAATTGACAAACCCTTAGCTAGACTAACCAAAGAAAGAAGCGAGAGCACCTGGGTTCAGTCCATGATCGGGGAACTGAGATCCTGCAAGTCGTATGGTACAGTCAAAAGAAAAATGAAAATGAAAACTCACCCGTAATCATACAACCTGGAAATAGTACCTGTGAGTATTTTGGTATAGTTTCATTTAACATTTCTTCTCTGTGTGAGCATATGAGGTGGATGAAACTGGAACCTATTATACAAAGTGAAGTAACCCAGAAAGAAAAACACCAATACAGTATACTAATGCATATATATGGAATTTAGAAAGATGGTAATGATAACCCTACATGTGAGACAGCAAAAGAGACACAGATGTATAGAACAGTCTTTTGGACTCTGTGGGAGAAGGCGAGGGTGGGATGATTTGAGAGACTGGCATTGAAACATGTATATGTGAAACAGATCGCCAGTCCAGGTTCGATGCATGAGACAAGGTGCTCGGGGCTGGTGCAGTGGGATGACCCAGAGGGATGGGATGGGATTTTATTAATTAAAATAAATAAATTTTTTTAAAAAGAAAAATGAAATAAAATAAATAATAGATTGGGAAAAAAAGCTATCCGAAGATTATACTGTGTATATCCAGTATTGTATAATATTTTACTCAAAATTATGTTATAGTAATTTTTGTATAATTGAAAAATTCATTTTAATGACTATATACTAAGCAACATATGAAAGTACCATGAATTATTCAACAATACTCCTTCTGTTATTAGGTTGTCTCTTTTCTTTTACCCTTATAAAAAATGTTCAGTTGTATATCATTCTTTACAAAAATTTGAAATTATCGCCACTTTTTTTTCTGTTGGGCTAGATAACTAGAAGAAGACATACCAGATGAACAGATTTTCATTTTAAAACTTGTACATACTGTACATCACTTTCAAAAGAAAGATGATGTCAGTTTTAACTGCAATAGCAATTGTATCAGACTTGTGTCATAGAACTCTTGCTAGTATTAAAATATTTACCAAGGTGATAGGCAAAATGAACATATGATTGTTTTTATTTCTTTGCTTAGTAGAGAGCAAATTTTAAATATGTGTGTGTATATATATCTATATACATTTAAAATATATGTGTGCATATGTGTATATATATATAATGTATATGTATATATAATTTTTTTTGTTCTTTCTTTTTCTAACCACCAGTAGCAATTTATAAAAGTTTATTCTATTAAATTCCAGTTTTCAGATTTGATTAAATAGTAATCAAATTGTCTAATCTTAACACTTGTCCACAGTTCAGAAATCCCATGTCTTCTAAAGGTAGATTTAGGAGCACTTTTTTAGGCTATCAAAGTAGTTTAGACTAGCAAATAAAAAGCATTATGTTGGAGCCAGAGAAACCCAAGTCAAATTTATTTTTATTATTTACTAGTTCTGTGATCAGGATCCATATTTACCTTCTCTGAGCCTCAGTTAATTCAGTTATAAAACAGAATAATTCTAGCCTTTTGAGGTTATTGTGAGAATTAAAAGATACAGGAGAAAGCCCAGCACTTAATAGATGTACAACATGCTATCATCCTCTAAGATCAAACCATGAGAGTGTATCTACATATACAGTGGAAAATTGATTAATGGGAAAGTGTAATTACTTTATACTTTAACAGTTTCACCCCATAACATATTGGCTTTTCTGGTTTTTTTTTTTTTTTTAATGGTGGCGCTTATATTTCCTGTCATTAGAGGTAAAATTTCAAGTTAATATATAAAAACCCTTGCTCTATAAACCACTTCCTTTTCTTATTTCCTCTTTAACAGAGCTGTAAAGTTTGACTCAAGTCTTTCTTTACGTCTCTTTTCTTTTGTTTCTTGTTTTGTTAAGTGCTTCTTGATCTTAATCACTTAGTGTTCTGCTAGATTCATTCTATTTAGTAACTGAAATTCTTTCTTCATCCTTAAGTAGTGCCAGCTCCTTTCAAACTCAAGGACTATCAGTCTTCTGACTGGTACTTGTTCTCCGTTCAACTAGTCCTCCGGACAGAGAACTAAGATTAATTTCTGTGTTACAAGCTCATTTCACATTAGCAATGAATTAAACTGAATAAAGTGCGAGCAGTTCTTCAAGGTGATGCTTGTTATAAAATATATTTGTATTTCATATTAAGAATCTATTTCACCTAGAGAAGTGGGATGGGGGGGAAGCTCAAGAGGAAGGTGATATATGTATAATTATGGCTGATTCCACTGGCGCCCCACTCCAGTACTCTTGCCTGGAAAATCCCATGGGTGGAGGAGCCTGGTGGGCTGCAGTCCATGGGGTCACTAAGAGTCGGACACGACTGAGTGACTTCACTTTCACTTTTCACTTTCATGCATTGGAGAAGAGAATGGCAACCCACTCCAGTGTTCTTGCCTGGAGAATCCCAGGGACGGAGGAGCCTGGTGGGCTATCGTCTATGGGGTCGCACCGAGTTGGGCACGACTGAAGTGACTTAGCAGCAGGGCAGAAACTAGGGGCTTCACCGGTGGCTCAGCAGTAAAAAAAATCTGCCTGCAGGGCAGAAGTCACAGGAGGCACAGGTTCAATCCCTGGGTCGGGAAGATTCCCTGGAAGAGGGCATGACAATCCACTCCAGTATCTTTGTCTGGAGAATCCTATGGACAGGTCTTCACTGGTGGATCAGTGATAAAGAATCTACCTGCTAATGCAGGAGATGTAGGTTCAATCCCTGATCTGCGAAGGTCCCACATGACCTAGAGCAACTAAGCCCGTGTGCCACAATTATTGAACCTGTGCTCTGGAATCAGGAGCCTCAACTACCAAAGCCTCTGTCCCTAAAGCCCACGCTCAGCAACGAGAGAAGCCACTGCAATGGGAAGCCCTAGCGCCGAAACTAGAGTAGCCGCAGCTCGCCGCAACTAGAGCAAGGTCCACACGGTAAGGAAGACCCAGCAATGGCGCCCCACTCCAGTACTCTTGCCTGGAAAATCCCATGGATGGAGGAGCCTGGTGGGCTGCAGTCCATGGGGTCGCTGAGCGTTGGACACGACTCAGTGACTTCACTTTTACTTTTCACTTTCATGCATTGGAGAAGGAAATAGCACCCCACTCCAGTGTTCTTGCCTGGAGAATCCCAGGGACACCGGAGCCTGATGGGCTGCCGTCTATGGGGTCGCAAAGAGTCGGACACGACTGAAGTGACTTAGCAGCAGCAGCAGCAGAGCCAAAAATAAAATAGAAATTAAAAAAAAAAAAAAAAAAGAATCCCAGGGACAGAGGAACCTGGTGGGCTTCAGTCCATAGGGTCACAAAGAGTCAGACATGACTGAAGTGACTTAGCACACCCCCACAGCAGAAACCAACACAATATTGTAAAGCAATTTTCCCCCAATTAAAAATAAATTAAAAATAATAATAATTTTGTATAGAAAAGTTTTTTATCCAAAACAGTGCTGGCTTTTAGAACTGATCGCAACTGAAATAAGAGTATTTCCTCAAAAATATTAAAAATTGCATTAAGACTTTTTCCTTCTGATAGTATGTTGGTTTAATATCCCTGAAAATATTTCCCTTGACAGAATTTTAAACTTCTGGACAGTATACATCTTGGAGGTATAACTGGCTTTGGAAATAGTAGAATTCTCTAAGAATAAACCACTTAAAAAAGCAGAACTGCAAATCTGGGACTAGATCTTTTGTGTATACTTGAATATTTTCATAATGAATCTTAAAAAATATCAAGATAGTTGGAGAGGAGTTTGGAGGATAGGCTGAAGAAGAGCATTTTTGTAGATTTATTGTTGTTATTTTAGATTTTGGATGTCATATTTATGGGTATTTATTATATTATGTTTTATAACTTATATCTTTACTACATGAATTATTTTGTATTACTTATTTTTCAAAGAAAAAGTTTTAATTTGCCTGACACCTTGTTATTTTAAAATGTCAGATATGCAGAAAAGTTGAAAGGATAATGCAAAAAAGCATTCATATACCCTCAGTAAATTCAACAATTTAAACAAGCTATCAAATTTTTACATATTTGCCTATATACATGTATAACTTTGTTTTCTTTCTAAAATATTCAAGTCATTTGCAAATATACCAAACTTCCCTCCTTAATATATTTCATCATATAACTTCTAAGTATTAGAGTATTCTACTTAATCCTGATGCCATTTTTGTAGTCAAGGAAAGTTTTTAAAATTTCACATTATTTGATATCCACTCCATATTAAAACTTTTTCAATTGTTTCCAAATACATTTTATAGATATGTATATTTGAATATATTAAATTTGACATATTGAACTTGATTTTGTCTGTTTTAAACCAGAACAATTTTGTCCCACTTTTTCCCATGATGTTGACTTTTTGAAGAGTCCAGGCCAGGTGTCTTATATAGTTTATTCTATATCCTGATGATTTCTCATGATGCTATTTAACCTATTCCACTATTCCTTTTATTTTATGTTGAGTAAAATTCAGATCTGAATTTCATTAAAATCAGATTAAGCATATTTGTAAAGAATGCTTCATTAACAATATAGATTATGTTGTGACTTCACATTTAAACTAAAGACATATAATGTCAGGTTGTCCCACCACTAGTGTCGGACATTAAGTTCAAATTGTAACTACCAGATCTCTGTTATAAAGGCCTATCTTACTTTAGAATTAATAAGGAATCTGAAAGGTGATTCCTGGGCGCTGTGGGGTCATCCTATTCTCCCACAGCCTTCTACTCAGTGGTTTAGCAGTCATTTACCAGAATTTCAGGAGTCTGATTTTCTAATACTATCATACTAACAGGAACTTTTCCAGTACTGCTTTTTTTTTTTTTTTTTTTTTAAGAATTTCATCAGGTGCCACATCTTTAAATGGACTAAATATAAGGTAATTATCATTTGCTAGAGCCATTCTATGGTTAAATAGACTTTGATAGATTATTCTTTAATATAGTGTTATGGGCTGAATTGTGTCACCCCAAAATTCATATATTGAAGCCCTAACAAATGTGATGATATTTGGAGATAAAGATTTTGGAGATAACTAGGTTTAGATGAGGTCATAAAGGTGGGGACCTCAATTTGGGTTTAGTGCACTTTCATGCATTGGAGAAGGAAATGGCAACCCACTCCAGTATTCTTGCCTGGAGAATCCCAGGGATGGGGGAGCCTGGTGGGCTGCCATCTATGAGGTTGCACAGAGTCAGAAACGACCGAAGCGACTTAGCAGCAGGAGCAGCAGCAGCAGCTCTTCTAAGAAGAGAAACCAGGGAGCTCTCTTTTTCCCCATCATGTCGAGGACTTAGAGGGTAGATAGTCATCTGAGAGCTGGGAAGAGGACCTTCACCAGACACTGAGCATACTGGTACCCTAGTCTCAGATGTCTAGCCTCCAGATTGTAAGAAAACAAATTTCTGTTGTTTAAGTCACACAGTTGCTGACATTTTGTTATGGCAGCTTGAGAAAACTAATGCAGTTTTCTAAGTATTGTAGAAACTTTTTTCCCCCCTAACTCCTACCAAACTTCTCCCTTAATGCTGGACATTTCTTAAGAAATATGACTCTCTGCTGTAAATTACATAAGCTGAAAAACATTGAGTAGCATACTTATTGCTGTTTCTGTGTACTCATAACAGTGCAGACAAAGGTGATCCTAGCAAAGGATTTTCATGGTTGCCTTCCCCACAGACTAGTGAAGCCAACTTTTCACTATTATAACAGTGAATATTGCTCAATTTAGATCTTTCTCCTTAAGGTAAATTCTCTACCCGCTCCCTATCCCCAACCTTTATTGGGATATAACAGACATACCACATTGTGTAAGTTTAACGTATTCAACTAGTTTATTCGATACACTTATGCATTGCAAAGCAATTATAACCATAGCACTAGTTAATACTTTCAACATATCACATAATTACCATTTTTTTATGGTGGGAACATTTATAATCTAGTCTCAGCAATTTTCAAGTATGTAATGCAGTATTACTTACCACAATCACTGTGTTGTACCTTAGATTCCCAGAACTTAGCCATCTTTAACTGGAATGTTGTACTCTTTGACCAACATCTCTCCTTTACCCCACCACCGAGCCCCTGGTAACTAGACTCAGTTTCTATGAGTTTGGCTTTTATAGATTCCACATATAAGTGACATCATGTAGTATTTGCCGTTCTCTATCTGCCTTATTTCACTGAGCATAATGCCTTCAAGATACAAACAGCAACAGGTCCTTCTTTCCCGTGACTGAACAATATTCCATTGTATGTTTATATTACTTTATCTTTGTCCCTTCGTCCATTGATGGATACTTAGATTGTTCCCATATCTTAGGTATTATGAATAATACTGTAATGAACATGGAGTGCAGATGTCTCTTTGAAATCTTGTTTTCATTTCTTTTGGAGATATACCCCAAAGTAGGATCCGGTGCTGGATCATACGGTAGTCCTGTTTTTAATTTTCTGAGGCCCCTCTATACTGTTTTCTGTAGCAGCTACATCATTAGGATAAATTCTTTAAAGTAGAAAAACTTGGTAAAAATCATAAACCTTCTTAAGGTTTATGATCTGAATTGCTGGCTAGCTTTCCATAAAGATTGTACCAAATTCAATTTACCCAAGGTGTGTTTGTGGGTGTTCACTTAAATATCACACTCCTCAATGCTGATTGTTATAATTAAAACTCACTGCTGAATATTATAGGAAAATATTTTATTTGTATTTCTTTGATTATATTTTTTCATTTTAATTAAACCCATTTTTATAAATTGTTTTGGTTATGCCAGTCTCAGCATTTTTTTGATGAATATTGAATGACCATAAATCAGGTTATATTTTACTGCAAATTATTTTTTACACAGATGGTAAAGCGTCTGCCTACAATGTGGGAGACCCAGGTTTGATCCCTGGGTTGGGAAGATTCTCTGGAGAAGGAAATTGCAACCCACTCCAGTACTCTTGCCTGGGAAATCCCATGGACAGAGGCACCCGGTAGGCTACAGTCCATGGGGTCACAAAGAGTCAAACACGACTGACCGATAAACTTGACTAAACTTTAAAGAAGACTATTTTATTAGAGATATCATGGTCCTACTAGCATTAGTGGGACACTGGGAAATGTGAAAACAGTGTTTCTCAGCATCTTATTTCCAGAGAGCTTATTTCTAGCACATATATATGAGAATCAGGCAGGCTAAGCGGTTTAAAACTGAATGTCATTTATAAGTGGTATTTGACTTTAATAAGTATTTCAGAAATAAATATGAATATACTTACCAAGTGACCACAGCATAGCACTGAACATGAAGCAACTTTTAAAACACTTTTTTTCATTGCTACTTGATAATTCTGTAGAAAATTTCTTATGGGTTTTTTTTTTTTTTTCATATGGGCATGTTTTCAACTACCAGAGTATATATATGGACATACTGTAGAAATTTAAAAATTATAAATACTCTAGGCCTTTTGTTTTGAGATTGAAATGTTTGAAATATAAAGATTCTTCCTTAAGCACATTTTCTTCATCCTGCAAATTTTCCTAACTTAAACCTTATACACTTGATCAAGGATGAGAAAACCAGTAATGTTCAACCCTGTTTACCAAATTCTATTGAATGATATTGCTAAATAGCATAGCCAAATGGCAACTTCTTTTTATTTTCTAGAATGAGTGCATCTTATGGCTAGTCAACCAATGGCTCAGCTCCACTTTGAGGAGCAAACATGGTTCACAGACTGAGACATCTGAATCTCAGTTCTTGTCACCAATGATATATCTGATAAGTTATCCATACAGTGATACCCTCTACAGAAATATAGGATTTTGTCATTGTATTTATCAGTTACACTTTGCTTTATTTTGTGGTTAATTTTATATTTGGCTAAATCTGCTCATCCTCCTTTCAATATTGTAACTCTCAGATGTCAGGGATGTGTCTTCCTGCATTACCCCATCCCTACCTGTCTCTTATACACATCTAGATGTGTATAAGAGACAGGGGCATGACAATCCACTCCAGTATTCTTGCCTGGAGCATCCCATGGACAGTGGAGCCTGGCGGGCTACAGTTCACAGGGTCGCAAAGAGTCAGGCACACCTGAAGTGACTGAGCACACTTAACCGACATGTCAGTGACCCTGTGCTCACAGACACATGAGTGTTCTCTCTGTCTACCTCTCTTTGTGTTTTTCTCTCTACTTGTTACTGCTGCTGCTAAGTCGCTTCAGTTGTGTCTGACTCTGTGTGACCCCATAGACAGCAGTCCACCAGGCTCCCCCATCCCTGGGATTCTCCAGGCAAGAACACTGGAGTGGGGTGCCATTTCCTTTTCCAATGCATGAAAGTGAAAAGTGAAAGTGAAGTCGCTCAGTCATGTCAGACTCTTAGCGACCCCATGGACTGCAGCTCACTAGGCTCCTCCATCCATGGGATTTTCCAGACAAGAGTACGGGAGTGGGGTGCCATTGCCTTCTCCGCTCTACCTGTTACTTGATTTCAAAAACCTTGTTTGATTTTTCTGCTTCAAATAGATCAGAACTTAGTACAAGAAGGGTATAATAGTTAAAAGGGACAGTCTGGCAGCCAATATGCTGACAACCAGGAAAAAGAAAACAAAGCACACACCAAAAAAAGCACAGCAATCTGGGTATCATTTAATTTCAATTCAAATATATCCACTCACAAATAATACATAAATTCCCATGTAAGTTGTGTTATGTCAGAGCACAGCAAATCATTTTCATACTGATGACACTTATAATCAGGCTTACATACTGTAGACTCCACTTAAAGGCAATAAGGAACTATGTCAACTTTATTAATTTCCATAAAATTAAAAATATTTTAAAGTTAATGAACTAAGGGGACAAGCAATTAGTTGGATAATTCAGTCAAGGTGGAACACCCAATCCCTGATGATGACAGCAGGCACCTTCCTGAAGTTTTGAGGACCTGTAATGTGCCAGGACCCACACTAAGGTCTTTGTATACAGTTTCTCTGCTAAACCACTCAATACTCCTATAAATAAATATGCATCTTCCCATTTTCTAGATTTGAAAACTGAGGCTGACAGGGAGAGAATAAAAATATGTTCCAAACCATAAAGGTAGATAGTTGTACAGATGACACAAACTACATATCATGTGTTCTTTTCACTACAGCAAGCTGTCTCTACAACACTAAGAAACCCAGGGAAATGAAGAATCAACTGTAAGAACCATCCATTGCAGGAAAACATGGCCTCTTGGCCAAAGAATTCACCATAGCTTCCCAAAGTCATAGACCTAGTACCCAAAACTATATTGGCCACTCTTTTTCATTCACTCTCTTTCCAATGGTTTCAAAAGACTGAGTACTTATTTGTGTCAGTTAAGGGATTCACCAATATTTATTATGTGCTCATCTTGTACAACATTGTAATAAATATTGGTTTTTTTCACTCTTTCATTGGTTATTTCCGTATTCAGCCTCAAATATTTTCTTTTCCTTTTATACAGTGAAAGATACAATACCATCACATTATAAACCAAGAAATGTGGGACACTCAGTTGAGTATGGGTGATGTGAATGAAGCCAAAACAATTGGTGAGAAAACATCAAAACGCAGATTTCTCAACTGGGAAGTCAGATTTACAACAGTGTTATCTTGCAAATGTCACCACTTTTTCTTTTTTAAGTTCCATATCAGAAAGATAATTTTCAGAAGTATTTCTCTGGTGGAAGCATATTTCAGACCAGAGATGCACGTTTTCCTTCTATAATTTAAGAAATTAAGATTAGATTTACTGAACTATTTTTTTTACAACCTTCTGTATATATGAAGCTCCAACTTACCATATCTGTGCTAAAACAGGCTGAGGTAACCCAGATTGAAAAAAAAAGTTTCTAGCTTGATCACCTGTAAATTAAATGGATAAAGTTTTAGAAGAAAATAGTGGATGACAGAAAACTCCTATGTCAAAATTACAAAAATGAAAGAGGCTAATAATCTAGTAAATACGAAACAATACATTTTAAAAGCCAAATGATAAGTTTATAAGTAACAATAAAATGAATACAACAGCATTGATTTTAGAACGTAACACTTAAAAAAAAAGTGTCTACCATTATGTAAGGGTAGACTGTCTATGTTAATAAATCTGCTAATAATTAAAATGGTAACAGCTACATATTACGACAAAGTGTACCTACAGGAATCCCCAAGAAACTGATGACCCATACTTCTACTTTACAAAAGAGTTCTTTGTTATTCCCATTTACCTACACTTCAAATTATTGGTACTGCTAACATATTTATGGAGAATGAGTAACAATGATCAAAAGAATGACATCAATGACTAAGAATTAATAAGTTAAAGAGAACTGAGACAAACATACACAAAAACAAGTCTCCAGGAAATCTAGATTCCATTTTCTCTAAAGCTAATTCCTGCAAAGTAATCAAACAGGAAAGAAACTAGAAAAGACAAGGTAGAAAGGAATCTTTAAGGACACAGTAATAAACAAAATGTTTTTAAATGTTCATATCTCTTAATTTACTCAAGTTTCTCAAGCCAAGTTCAAGGTCAGAATTAAGGAAGTGTTTTTACTCAAGGACCACAGTCCAATGCTACAATTACTTAAAGAATGTGATCCATTAATTTAACCAGTTCTCACCAGTGATATACCTAAAACAGTGACTTGGCATCCATTCAAAATTGCAGAAAGGCTTGAGTGCATCAGAGGAAAAGCAACTGTGACAATATAGAATCCAGGCTAAGTCAAAATTAGTAAAGTATATCTTTGGTCATAGGAGCCCACCTTCATTCTGCACAATAGATTTTCCACAGATATATGCACTATGGTAAGTAAAAATGTAAAAATACTGACTCCAATTACCAGTAATAAATCCAGATATTGGCTTTAAACTATGGAATTGTTGATCATGCTTTGCTCTTTCCTCTACAGTTATGGCCCAAATATCCAGGCTGCCTACAAGCCAAAGAAAAGACAAAGGAATTATTCAACGAAAAAAGAAAAACAACGGGGTCACACAGTTTCCACAGCACTTATGTGGTCAGTATATTATAAACCATTTGATAAATTACCATCTGTTTGTCCTTGGAAGTTGTGAATGTAAAGTGAGAAAACTAAGGGCAGACACATACACAGTACTATGTATATACTAGATAATAAGAAGAACTATACAGCATTGGAAACTCTCCTCAATACTCTCTAATGTCCTAAATGGGGAAAGAATCTAAAAAAATAGTAGATATAAGTCTATGTGTAACTGATTCACTTTGCTGTTCAGCAGCAAGTAACACAACACTGTAAATCAACTATATTGCAATAAGATAACTTTTCAAAGGAAAAAAAAAGAGAAAAGTAAGAGTAAAGCAAGCAAAAAAAAAAGACATTAACATACATTCTTTGTGAAAGTTATGGAAAAATTGAGCTTCACTAAATTAGTATTCTAGTTGATTCCATGAAAATCTTTTTGGAGTGATAAAAATACTCAAGTACTAGACTGCAATAACTTTTATAGAATGTAGATTATAATTCACTGAAACTGATTTTAAAAATGGGAAATGAGTATCCTGGAAAAAAACAAAAACAAAACAATGACAAGCCAGAGAAAACAGGGTTAAGTTCTTCAGTTTCAACTCCTGGACTGACCAGGTATCCCCTCATTTCTGAGACTGTCCTCACTTTAGGGCTCCACCAGGCTCCTCTGTCCATGGGACTCTCCAGGCAAGAATACTGGAGTGGGTAGCCATTCCCTTCCCCAGGGGATCTGCCTGACCGAGGGATCAAACCCATGTCTCCTGCAGTGGAGGCAGACTCTTTACCTTCTGAGCCACGAGGGGAGCCCACTTTAGTACGAGGTCTCCTCACATGAATTCACCAAAATAACTCTTGATTACATAGGAAAAAGGCTTTCAGAAGTTCAGACGTCTTCCAAATGGTGGGAACAGATAATACGTGAAGGGGCAGGTCTGATATGACAGTGACAGAGCAGCAATTTATTCCGTCGCTGGAACTATACTTGCTGAAAGCCTTGTATGTGCCAGGCAATGGGACAGACTTCAGGGATAAGAGGGCGACCCAGGCAGATCAGATCCCTCACAGGTCCTACAGTCCTCAACGTCTGCGGCCCTGTCAAAATTCGTCGAGTAAAGGCAAACCCCAAAAAACAAATAGAACAAAAGTGTGCTCAGTGATTAAGAAGGGGAACAAAGACAAAACACAAAACAAACTAATAACATGAATGGTTTTGAAAAGATTGCAGACTTCTGCACCAAGAATCCCACACAGACTTTTCCTGATGTGATCACAGGAATGAGCCTTTGGGCTGCCTAACTCTCTTCATGGTGACCAGGTGTGACAGTTGCCAAGAGATACTTTGGCAACTGTATCTCTTTAAAGCAAAACAAAACATGGCCAGTAAGGGAAATCAAAATTTAACACTTTCCTAATAATCTTAGGGAAGATTACCTGAAAAGAAAATTTTGTGCAGATTGATGTTTCAAATAGATAAACTAAAGCAAAAGAAAAACTCCACGCTTCAAATCCAGTCTTCCAAACAAAGTACAGAATATAAATGACCCAGTCACCTAAACAAATAAATTGCAGAAAACAACAAAACAACACAGAGATGGGGGGAGGGGGGTGGTTCACTAACAAAGCAACTAAAGAGACACACGAACTAATTTCACTGTGTCTTGTTCAGATCCTGAGTTGAACCAAACTGTAACCACAACAAAAATAATACCTAAGGAACATCAGGGAAATTTTTAACAGTGACTCAATAGTTGGGGACATTAAGGAATTACTATAAATTTCACTGGAGTGGTAACAGTATCGTAGTTATATCTTTAAAAGTGTTACCTTTTAGAAATGTCCACTAAAATATCTGTTGATGAAGTGATCTGATATATATGCGAGGTGCTCAAAAGAATCCAGGTGAATCAATATTGACCATAAGTCGATTGATAATCACTGAAACTAAGTGATGGGTTGATTATACTATTCCCTCTGCTTATGTGAATATTTGAAATCTGCCGTAATACTAAGTTTTTAAAACTACAGTTCCAAAGTAGATTAAAAAAAAAAAAAAAGAAAAAATCTTTGAAAACTTACCACCAAAAGGTGTGGGAAACTGAGCCATGGTTCTGTTACTTTCACCTTGCTAACCGGCGCCTGTAATTGAAATGCAACATTTAAGTTCAGGAAAACTTCACTGCTAGGCACTCATAAACACACTAACAGGCCGTCTCTGATGACCTGAAGACCGACACTAGAGCTAGGAGATAACACTGCAAATGAAGGTTATAGCTAAGGGTCCATTCATTCATTCCTTCTCTGTACAGCTGCTTAGTCCCGGGTGCAGTGATGGGCACTAAGGAACGTGGATGAAAGCCTCTAGGGCCACAAGAAACTCTCAGTCTGGTGAGCGATCCTATACTATTATCCCGCTCACTGCATTGCTGACTGTGTTATTTTTTAAATCCATCTTTTCCCTAACCGTCACATATACTAGTCCATCTGCTTGATGGTTACAACAACTACTCTTTTTCATTAACACTAGTCCATGCAGTGCACTGTCTTCTTTGTTGTTGTGGTTTTTTTTTTTTGGTGACTCTTTGCGACCTCATGAACTGTCATCATCAGCAACAAACGCTGGCAGCCTTTTTTCCTGAAACACCAGGGCCACTTCATTCTTCAGAGCACACACACAGGATGCTCTCAGTCCTGTCTGACTCTGCGATCGGGATATTCCAGTCAAGAATCCTGGAGTGGGTGGCCATTTCCTCCTCCAGGGGATAGTCCCGACTCAGGGATTAAACCCATATCTCCTGCGTCTCCTGCATTGGCAGGCAGATTCTTTATCACTGAGTTACCTGGGAAGCCCAAGTACATGATGTGAGGCACGGGGGGGAAAACTAAAATAAAAAAAATCTGAATACACACTATTAAATAATTTCCATTTTGGGGACTTCCCTGATGGTACAGTAGATAGGAATCCACCTGCCAATGCAGGGGACACTGGTTAGATCTTGGTCTGGGAAGATTCCACATGCCTTGAAGCAAGTGAGCCCAGGCACAACTCCTGAGCCGGTGCCCAGAGCCTGCACTCTGAAACAAGAGAAGCCGTTGCAATGAGAGGCCTGTGTGCCACAGTGAACAGCAGCCCCGCTCTCCTCAACGAGAGCGCAGCCCTGCTCATCACAAGTAGAGAAAAGCCTGCGTAGCAATGAAGACCCAGCAGAGTCATAAATAAATACATAAAGAGAACTTAATGGAACATCTGTGAAGTGGTTAGCCTGGAAAACTAACCAGAGTGAAGCTGGGGGGTGGGGTGTACTGTCCCAAACAATAAAAGCACTGGGAGACAAAAAAGACCACAGAAGGGAAACCAGGGGGTTTGTTGTTTTAAAGTGTTAAAGCAGACCACAAGGAAACTGAATGTGGGAAATAAGTAACAGAATTTTGCCAGATAAGTCCAAAAAGCTTTTATTTTTATACAAAAAAGTCAACTGTAAGCATTTATCAAATGGAAGTTGAAAGTCTTATATTAAAAAAAAAAATCTAACAGTGTGGTTTAAAATCACAGAACAGGAGTGAGTGAAGGCAGAAATTCAACACATACAATGGGATTTCAACCCATACAACCAGTTCAGCTAAGTTGAGCTATCTATAACAGGGGATATAGAGCTATCAATAATATAACCGCCCCAGCCAAAGACCAGTACAGTGAGCGGTAGGCAAGCAAGCAAGGCTTCATCTATATTTACAGCCGCTCCCCTTCACTCACATTACCACTTGAGACAAATAACCGAGGCCTTAGAGGTATGTATGAGACAACTTGAACTCTCCATATGTTTAGGATTGAAGTGAAGGCAGAATATCCTGAGATTGCCATTAAAGCACTGAAAAGCCTGCTTCCATTTCCAGTATCCTATCTTTGCGAAACATGAGATTACGGAGTAAACTGGACATAAGCAAGCACACTTTGGATGTCACTGTCTCCCATCACCCCAAGATGGGACCATCTAGTTGCGGGAAAACAAGCTCAGGGCTCCCACTGAGTCTGCATTATGGTGAGTGGGATAATTATTTCATTATATATCACAATGTAATAATAAAAGAAGTAAGAATTATCCTGAAACTGCATTTCCCTCTGTGGAAAATCTGTCTTCCATGAAACTGGTCCCTGGTGCCAAAAAGGTTGGGGACTGCCGATCTACAATGAAAATACACAGGAACGTAGGCATCTACATAAAGGACTAGAGATGGGTGTTCTTCTCCCTGAAGAATCAGGGATGCAGGGCCGTTGCCTCAGAACAAATGCAGAAAGCTCACCAGCTGATGTAATACTTCTGGGGAAGATCTGTTCTTCATCAGAGAAGGCAGCACCATGCACACAAGTCTGTCCACCCAACTTTATTAACACTCAGCATTTCTATTTCCTGTAGCCTTTTCTCTATAAATATATAATTGTTTCCTTCTTTTGCACACTTTACATCATAATACATACTTTCCCTAAGTTGGGCTTCCCTGGTAGCTCAGCTGGTAAAGAATCCCCCTGCAATGCAGGAGACCTGGGTTCGATCCGTGGGTTGGGAAGATTCCCTGGAGAAGGGAATGGCTACCCACTCCAGTATTCTGGCCTGGAGAATTTCATTGCAAAGAGTCGGACATGACTGAGTGACTTTCACTTCCCCAAGTTATAAAAAACCTTTCATCAACACATTGCTGGACTTACTTATATCTTTTTAGAGTAAGGCAAACATTTCTATACTTACATATAAAAAATAGAAAAACACTTGGACTAAATATTGACCAATCAAGAAATAGTAAACAGTAGTTTGAAAAGTTTGGCTAAATGTTAGGATTTTTAAGCCAAAAGCTAAAACATGTTTGAGAAAAGTCTTTAACCTTTCTTCATTTCAGCTTTAGAAAGGGGAGCTAATCACAGAAAGTTACAAAATAAATATGATTCTGAATTTCAATATTTACATTAAAATTCAAACTTTAATGTATTTAAAGTAGAAGACGCCTCTGTAAATTTATATTTATAAAAGTGATAGGTCATCCTTAAAACAGTATTAAATTGTCACTGTGCATAAAAACTGTGTTAAAATACATGCTATTTGATTCAGTACTTTGCTATCATAAAGGGAGATTACTCAAAAAATATTAAATGACTTCAAAAAATAAAATACAAAATATGTATAATTGGTCTCTAGCACACTAAAATACAAAAAAAAGGCAAAAATTAATTATGAGGAATAAAATTTCTAAACTCAATTATTGGCACAATTTAAAACTTTTAACTTTATATTAAATAAACTTTGTAAAACGTCTTTAAAAATAGGTATGTCATATAATTCTTCCTAACTTCCTGAAGGCTTGAAAATTTTCTAACACATTATAAAATTAAAGAGGGGGAATAGGTAAATATAAAAATGAGTATTGGGATGAGTTAATTCAAATCTGTACTCATTCACAGAAAAAGAAATCCTCACAATTACATAATTCCAGTAATTAGCAGAATTCTAACAACCAAAACAGGACTTAGCTAAGGATTAGTGATTGAAAGCCCAAAACGAGATTATGAACATACAGTATCTATTTCTATACTTAATTAATGCCCATACTCTCACAAAATCTTGGAAACATCTTATATAAAGAAGCAAATGGGTGAGAGGACTTGGGAGAGTGGAGCTGTACCTGTACACTACTGAACTATGCATACAGTAGGTAACTGAGGAGAACGTATGTAGAGAACAAGGAACTCTACTTAACACGCTGTGTGAGCTGAGTGGGGATGAAGGCCGAAAGGGAGGGGACACATGTATGTGTATGGCTGATTCATTCTGCTGTGCAGTTGGAACTAACAGGGGCTTCCCTCGTAGCTCAGCTGGTAAAGAATCCACCTGCAATGCAGCAGACCTAGGTTCAATCCCTGGGTTGGGAAGATCTACTGGAGGAGGAAATGGCAACCCACTCCACTATTCTTGCCTGGAGAATCCCATGAACAGAGGAGCCTGGTGAGTGGGGTTGCAAAGAGGAGTCTGGTCCATGCGGTCGCAAAGAGTCAGACATGATGAAGCATAGCACAGTAAAGAAACTACCAGAACACTGTAAAACAGATACACTCCAAGAAAAATTATTCTTTTTTTAAAGTAAGAAGGAAAAATCCCAACAACTAGACAAGCAAAGCCTACAGAAGAGGCAGAGACTTGAACTAATGCTGTGAACACACCACTGACCTATGTTGGCTGCTAGATTCCTAACCAGAGAATACTTGGTCTCAATATTTAAAGATATACTCTTAGAAAAGAAGGGATTTGATGTACAATGGAACAGTTATAAGCAAATTAGGCTTATATTCTCCCCACTATTCTCCTTGTTGTTTGTGCTGTTTAGCCACTAAGTGCAGCCCAAATTCTTTGAGACTCCATGGACTGTAGCCCGCCAGGCTCCTCTGTCCATGAAATTTTCCAGGCAAGAATACTGGAGTGGGTTGCCATTCCCTCTTCCAGAATACCTTCCCAAGGCAGGGATCACACTCTCATCTCCTGCATTGGCAAGCGGATTCTTTACCAAACACTGAGTCTTATCAAATCACTGCGCTTTATTGAACACTGAGCCAAAGAGTGACTCTTTACCAAACCAGGGGAGCCTTAAATTTACAATATTCCAACAGTTCTAGATTGCAGGCAATGACTTTTGCTTTATTGACTATGCCAAAGCCTTTGACTGTGTGGATCACAATAAACTGTGGAAAATTCTGATTGATATGGGCACTGAAACTAAAGTAAACAGTGAAAGAATGATTTGTACTATATAGAGATATTTTTAGAGAAAAAAACAGCAAAAAAGTCAGACAGAAATTACAACTTATTTCCATGAAGCTATACCTATCTCTCCTTCCTCCCCTTCCACCTCTTCCACCTCCACCACCCCTGGTTAATTTTTAATTAATTTGGCTGTGTTGGGTTTTAGTTGCCACATGCAGGATCTTCGACCCTCATTGCAGTACGCTGGATATTTAAATGCAGTGTTCAAACTCTTAGTTGCAGCATATGGGATCTAGTTCCCTGACCAGAGATTAAACCTAGGCCCACTGCATTGGAAGTGGGAGTCTTATTCACTGAACCACCAGGGAAGTCCCCAATAAGTAAGGTATTAAAAAAAATGCATCTGCAATTCCAATATCGAATTTATGAATATGACTATAAAACTGTATCCCATAAACATTTTGTAACAACTCATTCATTAATATATAGACTGCTGCTGCTGCTGCTGCTGCTAAGTCGCTTCAGTCATGTCTGACTCTGTGCGACCCCACAGAGGGCAGCCCACCAGGCTCCCCCGTCCCTGGGATTCTCCGGGAAAGAACACTGGAGTGGGTTGCCATTTCCTTCTAGGCTACCATAAAGTAATTGCTATTGATTACACTAGGCAACCATAAAGCAATCATATTGATGCTGTTCATTATGAATACTTATATCTGTAAATAAGTATGAATTTATTTTTTAAATTATTTTTTGATGTACAGTGTTACTGATATATAAAACATTTACAATATTTTGTGTTACATAAGACAATATTGATGTAGTTACTGACAGATGATTCATCTTGTAAACAGGCAATGCAAACTTATGGTATCAATAAATGCAGTGTACTGCTAAAAGTGTATTTTCTCTTCCTTATGGTTCTCTTAATAAAATTTTATTTTCTTTAGCTTAATTTATTTTAAGACTATAGTATATAATACATATAACATGCATAATATATGTTAACTAACTGTTTATGTTATCAGTAAGGCCTCTGGTCAACTGAAGGTTATTAGTCATTACATTTTGCGAGAGTTAAAAGTTCCATGTGAATTTTCAACTCCTGTGTTGTTCATGGGTCAGCTGTATTCTGGGTCTGGCTTTTTTCACTCAGCTTATTGATTTTGAGATTCATCCATGCTGTTGGTTTTATCACTAGCTCCTTTTACTGCTGAGTTGATAGTTGTTGTTCAGTTGCCAAGTCATTTCTGACTCTTCCCGATACCATGGACTGCAGCATGCCAGGTTTCCCCACCCCTCAACATCTCCTGGAATTTGCCCATTCCAAGTTCACGTCCATTGAATTGGTGATGCCATCTAACCATCTCATCCTCTGTTGCACTTTTCTCCTTCTGCCTTCAGTCTTTCCCAGAGTCAGGGTCTTCTCCAATGAGTTGGGTGTTTGCATCAGGTGGCCAAAATATTGGAGCTTCAGCTTCAGCATCAGTCCTTCCAAAGAATATTCAGGGTTGATTTCCTTTAAGATTGACTGGTTTGATCTCCTTGCAGTTTAAGGGACTCTCAACAGTTTTCTCCAACACTGCAACTGGAAGGCATCAATTCTTTGGCACTCTGTCTTTATAGTTCAGCTCTCACATCTGTACATGACTATTGGAAAGACCATAGTCTTGACTATATGGAGCTTTGTAGGCAAAGTGATGTCTTTGCTTTTTAACACACAGTCTAGGTTTGTCATAGATTTCCTGCCAAGAAGCAACCATCTTCTAATTTCATGGCTGCAGTCACCATCTACAGTGATTTTAGAGCTCAGGAAGAGGAAATCTGTCACTGTTCTACCTTTCCCACTTCTATTTGCCATGAAGTGATGTCATGATCTTAATTTTTTTCTTTAATATTGACTTTTAAGCTATCTTTTTCACTCTCCTTCTTCACCCTCATCAAGAGGCTAGTTCCTGTTCACTTTCTGCCCATAGAGTGGTATCATCCATATATCTGAGGTTGTTGATATTTCTCCCTACAATATTTTTTTAATTAATTAATTTATTTTTTACTTTACAATACTGTATTGGTTTTGCCATACATCAACCTGAATCTGCCACTGGTGTACATAAGTTCCCACTCCTGAACCCCCCTCCCACCTCCCTACCCATCTTGATTCCAGTTTGTAACTCATCATCCAGGGTGACAATAAAAGAAACCTTGTCATACTCCTTTCTCAATCCTGAACCAGTCAGTTGTTAGTAGTTGAAAATGAAAGTCACTCAGTCTGGACAAACCATGTTTTGTTTATTCACTCATCAGCTGTTGGACATCCAATTGCTTCCAATTTAGGGCTATTATCAATATCAATAAAACTGCTATGAATATTCATATACAAATCTTTGGATGGACANAATGAAAGTCACTCAGTCTGGACAAACCATGTTTTGTTTATTCACTCATCAGCTGTTGGACATCCAATTGCTTCCAATTTAGGGCTATTATCAATATCAATAAAACTGCTATGAATATTCATATACAAATCTTTGGATGGACCTATGGTTCTATCTCACGTGGGTAAATACCCAGGAGGAGAACACTGAGTTGAAGGGCAAATGTGTGTTATGCTGCTCCATATTCCTCTTCTGTGTGCCATGTACACCATAAAGCTGGTGTATTTTGGTAGGGCTGCCAAGTTTACTTTTAAAGGAATTAATTCTGTAGCATTTGTCCAAATGCCACCTCCAAATGAAACAAATAGACACCCTAATGCAGTGCTTCTGTCTTTCAACCTTTCAGGGAGGAGGTCAGGCTGCTGTCTAGTAAGCTGGCCTTTGTGTGATATGGAGAGGGTTTTGATAGTCCTTCTGAGCCTTTCTGGTGTGGGATGAAATCTCAGTCTTATTTCCCTGATGCTTAGAGCTTATTCACAACTCCTTTCTGACTGCTCACAGGCTAAAGGAACTTGAACAATTCTCAAATTCCACAGAAACTTTTACAAGTGACTTAATGAAAAAACTGGTTTTTNGGCTGCTGTCTAGTAAGCTGGCCTTTGTGTGATATGGAGAGGGTTTTGATAGTCCTTCTGAGCCTTTCTGGTGTGGGATGAAATCTCAGTCTTATTTCCCTGATGCTTAGAGCTTATTCACAACTCCTTTCTGACTGCTCACAGGCTAAAGGAACTTGAACAATTCTCAAATTCCACAGAAACTTTTACAAGTGACTTAATGAAAAAACTGGTTTTCATTTGAAGTTAGTAAATTTACAATTGTTTGGTTATTTTTATTAATGACTTTTTGTGTGTGTGTGTGTATTGATGTTGAAGTAGCCCCAGATTCACTATGGCTAAGACTGGGTGTTCTTTGGAAGGACTGGTGCTAAAGCTGAAACTCCAGTACTTTGGCCACCTCATGCGAAAAGTTGACTCATTGGAAAAGACTCTGATGCTGGGAGGGATTGGGGGGCAGGAAGAAAAGGGGATGACAGAGGANAAGCTGAAACTCCAGTACTTTGGCCACCTCATGCGAAGAGTTGACTCATTGGAAAAGACCTTGATGCTGGGAGGGATTGGGGGCAGGAGGAGAAGGGGATGACCGAGGATGAGATGGCTGGATGGCATCACTGACTCGATGGATGTGAGTCTGAGTGAATTCCGGGAGTTGTTGATGGACAGGGAGGCCTGGCGTGCTGCGATTCATGGGGTCGCAAAGAGTCGGACACGACTGAGCAACTGAATTGAACTGAAGGCAATAAACTTTAAATTCATTTCTTACAAAAATTTATTTTTAAAATTTTGATGTAAAGTTGCTCAAAAGATTTAGTTTTATGTTAAAGGACCTACAGGATAGCAAGGTACAGAAGAAAAAATTTTAATTTCTGGAAAGTTGCCATCAATGAAACATTGAGAAAGAAAGGAAAAGAAAACTGTCAAAATGTGAGACAAAAATGAAAGTATAAGCAACAATAAAATACCTTGTAAGGTACAAAAATATTTTCAGGAATACACAAAAGTACATAATATATTATGATATTATCTGGTATTTGAGAGTTGTGATAGACTGGTTTCAGGCACTGTTCTACTCATAGCAACCACTACCACCACCACCACCACTATCCCACCCCATCCCACTCCCTTATTCTAGAATAAAAATGAAAAGGAATCACAAAAATTAAAATTAAAAAAAAAAAAAAAAAACTACTCTCCCCATATCTCTTACTTTTGGAGGCCATTACATCTCTAAGAACTCAAAATTAGAAAACCTTAAAAAAATGAAATCTCTATTATTAAAAAATAAAATAAAATAAAAAGTCTGCAATGAACACAAAATAACTAGAAGAGTCTACACCCCTGCATTTTAAGCAAGCCTTACACCAAATTCCAGTCCTGTGAAAAAGGAGCAGGAGGAGAACAAAAGGCAGGATGTACACAAAGGTCTTTTGAAATACAGAGAAAAGGTACCCAAACCCACACAATACATGGACAAAGGAACTGACAAATCCCAAACATACGCCTGATCAATGTCGAATTGTCATGTCTGAAGTCATAGGCCTCAAATGCAGCTTCTAAATGTGCCACTGTTAGAAGCTGAACAAGACGGCCTGTAAGGGATGTGCAGCTTGCTCACGAGTAAGATTTTAAAACTGCATGAAGGGTGAAGAACCCAATAAAAGAGAGAACTGAGTTCAAAGAGACGATGTCAATGTCTGAAAAGCTGGAGTGAATATACAAGCTGTCCTCTCAAAAGAGAACAGGCATGCCTCCCAGGTTTCCGTTGTTGAGGGAAGTGGGGAAGGGGTGGTGGCAGGGAAACGAGGTGAGAAGGGGACGGGTCAGGAGCAGCCAGTGGCCAGCAAGCACTGTCAGGCCCAGCTGTCAGCACGTCTCTGGGCAACACACACTGGCATTTCAGACAACGTGTCCACTCACCCCTGCTTACGTTCCACAAAGAGAAATGCCAAGGAATCTTGCCTATGGAGCTCCTAAATCACCCTTATTTTAATATTTGCAATAGGAGAGAATTCAGCCGGGAGCAATAAAACCAAAGCGTAGCTACAAAGTTGAAAAATGAGGGACAGAAAACAAAAAGACAGAATAAAGGCATTCTTGTTTTAAGAGAGAAATGGAAATTAACCAGCCCCTCTCTGAAGCTTATTGGTACCTCCAGACCACCAACCAGTTGCCAAGTCACATCTGAGAAGTAAGTCATTAACTTACAGCTTGTCTAATGCTTCTAAGGTACCAGATTCTAGAACACTAAGCTGCAGATATGATAACCATTCATAAAGCTTCAATAAGTGAGGGACTTTATTTCTTCCAGAAGGTCCCATTTTCAAGAGGGTTATTAAGAATAAAACAGTTATCATTGGAAAAAAAAAAAAAAAACAGTATCACTGAGAGGCACTAAAAGCTAAAAAAGTAATTCCTGGAAGAAAGCAGATTACCCCAAATCAAACATCAATAATTTTAAGAATCCATGGGTGGATATGTATATATACAGCTGATTCACACTATTGCACAGCAGATACTAACAATACACTGCAAAGCAATCATATGCCAATTAAAAAAATAAAACAACATAAAATTAAAAACTATACTAAGATACCATCAAAAAAAAAAATCAATGAGTGGGAGGGGGCATGTCAGACTAAATTTTATTTTAAATATAAATCTTTTGGAATTTCAAGATTATCTCCCAATTAATGAGATTATATAAATTTAACATATTATCAACTCACTTTCCAGTTTCTTCCCAAATAAAAATAAGCGACAAAAAATTGAAAATTTCACAGGTAACTATAAACACCTACCACATGGAGAAAAAAAAAAAAAAAAAAGTAGTGAATTCAGTAATGAGAGAACAAAATGTTGCCCGCTGTGTCATGTGGATAAATCCGGTCTCTAAAAGGAGACGATCTAAAACTTTTCTTCCAAATAAAAACTGAATTCTCAACATACTGCAAGGCACAAGCATATTTAAAAGAAAATATTTAATAATAAAATAACCTTCCATGTTATATCACCAGAAATGATATCACCCTGTCTTAAATCAACACATTGTACTGGTTGGCTACTCTCACCTTTATGGCTAAGGTAAATAAGCTATAAACCTCTAAATACAAGCAGCAACCAAGAAGGGTCTTATCAGTTCTGCTTCGGGAACAGTGATCAAAGCTAGGCAGAGAAAAGTCTTAGAGGAAGTCTCAGTTTTGGAAAAGAAGTCAAGAAACCAGGCAGAAAGCACCAATTGTGCAAAACAGTGCTATAACACTGAAAAGAGCAAGAAAGCGGAAAGGCCTCCTGCCAGATTTTTAAGCCTCATTCCACAAAAATAGTGCAACAGCTGCAGTCAGATAAATTAAATATGAGTTTACAGAGCACAGTAAAAGAAATGAAAATACGCATGCTGTACAAAAAACAGCCATGTGCTAGTATTGATAAACTGCTCTACACTTGAATGTACTCATCAAAGTGAAATCTGCCTACATGGAAGCCTTGACAGGGCTTTCTTGGTGGCTCAGTGGTAAAGAACCTACCTGTCAATGCAGCAGACTCGGAATCTCTGGGCTCGAGAGGATCCCCTGGAGGAGGAAACGGCAACCCACTCCAGTATTCTTGCCTGGGAAACCCAATGGACAGAGGAGCCTGGTGGGCTGCAGTTCACGGGGTCGCAGAGTCAGACACGACTGAGCATGTCACATCCTTGACATCTTCACAGATGCAGCGCACGACAGTTAGATCAACTAACTGTCCTGACGCCAGCAAGTGGAAACCTCAAGGGAGATTTGTTTCAATCTCTTATTAGAGTCTGTGCTAAGGACTGGTAAGTGTTTACCCAACCAAGAGATAAAGGAAATCTATAGGGCTACCTATTAATAATCTCATCCATGCATAGATGCTGGCTGGCTCCTGCTACAGCTGAACATTAATTTACCAACAGGTAAAGAACAGCCATGAAATTAAAAGATGCTTGCTCCTTGGAAGAAAAGCTATGACCAACCTAGACAGCATATTANTAAAGGAAATCTATAGGGCTACCTATTAATAATCTCATCCATGCATAGATGCTGGCTGGCTCCTGCTACAGCTGAACATTAATTTACCAACAGGTAAAGAACAGCCATGAAATTAAAAGATGCTTGCTCCTTGGAAGAAAAGCTATGACCAACCTAGACAGCATATTAAAAAGCAGAGACATTACTTTGCTGACAAAGTTCCGTCTAGTCAAAGCTATGGTTTTGTATGAATGTCTGTCTAGTCAAAGCTAGTCATGTATGGATGTGAGAGTTGGATCATAAAAGCTGATCACCAAAGAATTGATGCTTTTGAACTGTGGTGTTAGAGAAGATTCTTCAGAGTCCCTTGGACTCCAAGGAGATCCAACCAGTCCATCCTAAAGGAAATCGGTCCTGAATATTCTTTGGAAGGACTGATGCTGAAGCTTCAGTAATACTTTACTTTGGCCACCTGATGCAAAGAACTGACTCTTTGGAAAAGACCCGGATGCTGGGAAAGACTGAAGGCATGAGGGGAAGGGGACGACAGGATGAGATGGTTGGATGGCATCACTGACTCGATGGACATGAGTTTGAGCAAGTTCCAGGAATTGGTGATGGACAGGGAAGCCTGGTGTGCTGCAGTCCATGGGGTCACAAACAGTCGGACACAACTGAGCGACTGAACTGAACTGATCTGAGAGAAAGAGCGATGTCCAAAGAAAAAGCCTTACTGCAACATCAGTGAAAAGTGACTGAGTGCCATGAATGAAAGTAAAGGACAATACAGTCATTAACAACTGTGCCCTGGTAGGTGACCTAAAGGATGTCTATGCAGGACAAGATTTATGACACAAGGAACTTTTAGGGCTTAAAAAACTCTTCAGTGACATTAGCATCACTAAACACTCAGCACACTGCAGCCAACAGAAAACCAGAGTGTTTCAGGAGACAACAGATACATGATTCAAATCTTTAATTTCACTTCACTTGACTGAATTACACTGAAATATATTTAAGCCTGAGAAAAAAAGACAAAAGCTGAAAAGAATCCTGGTCATCATTTACTAAGGATTTCACTCAATTTAAGTGGAAGTAGCTAGCTGTACCATTAAAGTACAGAAAAGAAAATTAGAAGTTTCTGTTAAAAATCACAAACACACTGTGCTCTGGAATAAAATTGAAAAAGAAGAAAATTCCAAGTTTTCTCAATTTCATACTTTCTTTAAAAAGGTTCAATTTCTTATAATATGAAAAACCTTTAGAGAAGCCACTTTTATTCTTAAAATGCAAATTCTAGTTCAGTTTATCCAGAATTACAATTTAAGCATGTTTTCACATGTAAAGTTGACTGCATTTAAATGTTGTGGAATCCAGTAGAGCTATTTATAATCCCAAATAACATTCAAAAGATGTTGAAAAGATAACTATTGATACTGAAGGGAAGAAAAGTTAATTTATTCAATATGCAGTTCACTGATTAACATTCATCTGTGTGGACGTTATTAAACTAACCCTTTTATTTCCTCTCTGACAAAGCTTTTCTTATCTCCTTTACACTTCAGCCTTTAAAATGGACCTTACAAAGTTTCTGTCAAATGGAAATTTTAATTGAGAATTTGAGCCAACTTAATTAAGGTCAATCCAGCGTGGAAAGTTCACCACAAAAGAATGAAGTAAAACCTTAAAATAAGTAAGTTTATAGTTGCAGATTTCCAATATTAATAACTGTAACAACTAGAGCCCCTTCTCCCACTGCTGGTGGGAGGACAAACTGTTATATCTCCTTTGGAAAGCAATGTGACAATAATGTTCCAAGAGTGAAAAAATGTTCTTTACCCATGTAAAAAAATAATTCAACTCCTAGGTATGTACCCTAAGAAAATAGTTAAAATGTCCAAAGCTGTTTACTGTGACCCCTTGTGGTCCAGTGGTTAAGAATCTGCCTGCCAGTGCATGGGTTTGATCCCTGGTCTGGGAAGATCCCTGCCCCCATGGAGCAACTAAGCCCCGGGTGCCACAGCTACGGGGCCGATGCTCTGCAGCAAGAGCAGCCACCACAGCAAGGGGAGAGCAATTCCCGCTTGCCCCAACTAGAGAGAGCCCACAGGCAGCAACTAGGAGCTAGGGCAGCCAAACACAGGCAGACAAAATGTTCGATAAACTGAACAATCATCTTTTATCTTCAGAACATCGGAACATTAACATTTTCTCCCTTCTGTGGTTATATTTCAATAGGTGAGATCCAGGAATTTGACTGAAAAATGTTATTCTGCTGTGTATAGAAAAACAGAATTGTATATGGATAAATGGTCACACCATCTATTTGGAATTCTCATAAAGCTGCTAACATTTAAATCTCCCTCTTTCTTGCCATCTGAGTATGCTGCTGCAGCGGAATTCATGGCCCTTACAACAGCACTGGCAGCAGGAAGGCCAGGAGTGATTCTCAAAGAGAGGCAGCCTTTACTGACTGTCAGAGTAGGTTAGCAAGAATTAACTGAGCACAGTCCAGTTCAGAAAAGGATCACCAGCTTCAGGCTGGCTGTGGCTCTTGTGGGAGTTATTTAGACTATTTCTAAACTTTAGAGTCTTTATCTATAAAATACAGATAATCACAGTACCTAGTTTATTGACCAAAACAAAAACAAAAACAAAAACAAAAACCTAATCATGACAAAGACTCTCTCCCTGATCAAACTTTAACCAGGCTCCTCCCAGCCCCCTTCTGGATGAGGGCGCAGCCTTGGCCCTGCCCTGTCCTTTCTCCCTAGCCCTGTTTAGCAAGAATCCTCTAGTCCGTTTAACAGAGCATCCCTACCCCTGATATCTGATTACATCTGATAACTGATCAAGTCGCTCAACTCCAACTTTTGATGTACCAGTCCTGGGCTTGCCTTTTGCAACATTCCCGTTAGGTCAATATAGCAAGAATCCTCCAACGCATGAATGCCTCCTTTTAATAAATTTCCATCCACTGACCAACCCCTCCGCCCCACCCGCCCGCCGCCCTTCATCCTGCCCCTTGGCTATAGATCCCCACTAATCTTTGTTGTACTCAAGAGTTGAGTTGCAACTCTCTCCTCTGTTGCAATAGTCTTCAATAAAGTCTTCCTTACAATTTTAACAAGTGTCAGAATGAGCTTTTGCTTAACAAGGGGAAATCAGTGTGAATGTAAATAAAATGCTTGGAACATGAACTTACACACTTTGGCTCAGTCATGATTATCACCCAGTAAATATAAAAGACTAACTGAATGTTTAAACGCTGAACCGTTCAGCTTAAATCAAGTAATGGTTACCCATTACACAATGGTTCTTAGGTTTTTTGGGCTGTGCTGCGTGCCGTATGGGATCTTAGTCCTCCAGCCAGGGACTGAACCCGTGCCCCCTGCAAGGGAAGTGCAGAGCCTTAACCACTGGGCCTCCAGAGAAGTCCCACAAAACTGTTACTGTGATAAACATAAAGATCCACAGAGAGCAACATCCAGGTGCTGCCTCAGAGAGCTCAAATTTAGAAGAGGAACAGAGAATCACTCTGAGCGTGCTTCATACAACAGTGCACGGCAGGTCAGGGTACAGACTCAGCAGAGAAGAGAAACTGATGAACTGAGTATAGTGGAAAGGTCACCAGATAGGCTCTGCAGGAGGAAGACAAGTTGCAGAATCACTATCAAGGTGGAAGATGAACACTCAGCAGGAAGGAAACCACCCCAAGGGCAAAGGTGTAAAAGTGGAGCTGAAACTAGACTATGCCCCACTGGCAACACCTGGGCAAGGGAGCTAATGAAAGATTTAGCAGGAGCAGGCCAGGATCAGATCTACCTTTTCCAATTTACTTTTTCCGGTTTGTGCCCGTCTGGCAACTAAGAAGTGGGATTGGGGAAACGGCAGTTAGAATCCAAATAAATGCATACTATGGAATTGGCAAGAAAACGTAGACACTGCCCATTAACAAGAACATAATCGACAAGGAAAAAAAACCACAACTGAGCACAGACACAGTTTGTAGAAATACACCAAAGGAAAAAAAGACACAAAATTAATATGTCATCATTAGGCAACCTTAAGGATTTTATTTATGGTACAGCTATTACAGTGGGTAACTATTAACTACTGAACTATTCTTACAAAAAAACTAAATTTATCACCTGCAGAACTCTACCTACACTCCCTCTGTCTTCCCTTCTTGACCTGGGCTAATTCTTCTTGCTATTCTAAACTCAGGCCACATGTCCTGTTTGAAAGTTAGAATGGTTTAAGTGGCCTTCCTCTATTGTTCTTCTTGCATGCTCTAAGCTTAGGTCGAAATCCACTGTAAACTGTTTGTTTAGTGTGTGTTCCTTAGACAAGACTTTGGTCCTTTGAAAACAAGAACCTGTTTCTGCATCTCTAGCCCTGTTACATGGTTCTAGCCATGTAATGACATGAATGACACACAATGTATACTGAATGAATGGGTCTTAGAACAAATGAATGAAGGCTGAAAACTCCATGGGGGTCACTCATCCACCTTCAGTGGTCACTTGAATAAATTGGGAACTAAACAAGGAGTCTTTCTGCAGTCAGATTCCTGATACACTGTATAATCCTGCAACTCTTAGGAATCAAACTAATTTCAATTCTCCAAAGTGCATAAGGAAGACTGAGTGCCGAAGAGTTGATGCTTTTGAACTGTGGTGTTGGAGAAGGCTCTTGAGAGTCCCTTGGACTGCAAGGAGNTCAGATTCCTGATACACTGTATAATCCTGCAACTCTTAGGAATCAAACTAATTTCAATTCTCCAAAGTGCATAAGGAAGACTGAGTGCCGAAGAGTTGATGCTTTTGAACTGTGGTGTTGGAGAAGGCTCTTGAGAGTCCCTTGGACTGCAAGGAGATCCACCCAGTCCATCCTAAAGGAAATAAATCCTGAATATTCATTGGAAGGACTGATGCTTCTGAAGCTGAAGCTCCAATACTTTGGCCACCTGATGTGATGAACTTACTCCTTGGAAAAGACCCTGATGCTGGGAAAGATGGAGGGCAACAGAAGGGGACGACAGAGGAAGAGATGGTTGGATGGCATCGCCAGCTTAATGGACATGAGTTTGGGCAAACTCCAGGAGAGAGTGAAGGCCACGGGAAGCCTGGTGTGCTCCAGCCCATAGGGCCACCAGGAGTCGGACACAACCTAGTGACTGAACAGCAACAGCAAAGCAAAAGCCAAATAGCGATTTCAAGAGTTCCAAGGGATGGAAAATATTCCAAGAAAGACAACGGGAGCGAACTTGCTCCCTAAATAGCGATTTCAAGGGTTCCAAGGGATGCAAAATATTCCAAGAAAGACAACAGAAGCGAACTTGCTCCCTAAATGTCACAGCACTTCATCAGTCACTCCAATTTTCACATCAGTTATCCGGAGTTAAGACAGAAATTCCTAAAACATATTCCAACTAATGAAGCTGATGTTTAAACATATGCCTTTCCAAGAAAAAAATAAAGCTTCATAGTTTTATTGAAAACACTGGTGACTTTTTACTTTTTTTCTTATTATTTTTAAGGGAGGTGAAGCAATTTCTTCTTCTTTGTTGAATTAAATCAGGCAACCATGCTCTAGAAACTTGCTTTTTTGGAAGCAACAATCAAACCCTCCCAAGGTTTCTCTTTATCTGCTCAGAGCACTTTTTAAGTTTCTCTTAAGCATTTTTTAAGTTCCTCTTAAAAAGTCTTCATTGATTCGGCCCTAAAATCAAATAAATTCAGCTTAACATCAGAGGCTTCCTCTGCTTATTTTATTTACTCAGTACCAAAGTACATTGTCACTGCTTTTTAAGGACCTTTTCAAAGCCAGGCAGTTGTCACAGGATGCAGACAATTCAAGTTGTAGGACACAATGAGGGCCACTGACAACCGCCCTGTCTATACACTTATGCCTCCTGAGCGACTCCTCTCACTTGTTCTCAAAAGTTAATTCATTTCCAAATGAAATTAAAAGACGCTTGCTCCTTGGAAGAAAAGTTATGACCAACCTAGACAGCATATTAAAAGGCAGAGACATTACTTTGCCAGCAAAGGTTCATCTAGTCAAGGCTATGGTTTTTCCAGTAGTCATGTATGAACGTGAGAGTTGGACTATAAAAAGCTTAGCACCGAAGAATTGATGCTTTTGAAATGTGATGTTGGAAAAGACTCTTGAGAGTCCCTTGGACTGCAAGGAGATCAAACCAGTCAATTCTAAAGGAAATCAGCCCTGAATATTCATTGGAAAGACTGATGCTGAAGCTCCAATAATTCGGCCACCTGATGCGAAGAACTGAGTCACTGGAAAAGACCCTGATGCTGGGAAACACTGAAGGCGAGAGGAGAAGGGGACGACAGAGGATGAGACGGTTGGATGGCATCACTGACTCAAAGGACATGAGCTTGAGTAAACTCTGGGAGTTGGTGATGGACAAGGAGGCCTGGTGTGCTGCAGTCCATGGGGTCACTAAGAGTCAGACAGGACTGAGGAACGAACTGAACTGAAATGTAACAGAAACTAACCCTTTGAGTAGGTCAACATAACAATGTAACAAAGGGGACCACCCTGTGGGAAAGAAACCTCTGGGTTCCCTGAAGAACCACTATCTCAAATCCTCAGACCCTCAAGTTCTGTAAACTAGAAACATCAAAACCTAAATATACCATGGTTCATCTCCTTATGGGAAAAGCTCACGCCTACAGAAGCACTGAGGTGAGGCTGAGGAATCGTTTAAGTAGTACCAAAGTTTGAATTCTTCAACCCTAACTATGTACAAGGTTGGAAAACCATTGTTGGGACTCAAAGCAAATGAATCTTCTGTGAAATGCACATGAGAGTGAAAAGTGAAAGTTGCTCAGTGTGTCCCACTCTTTGTGACCCCACGGACTGTACAGTCCATGGGATTCTCCAAGCCAGAACACTGGAGTGGGTAGCCTTTCCCTTCTCCAGGGGATCTTCCTGACCCAGGAATTGAAGCAGGGTCTCCTGCATTGCAGGCGGATTCTTTNCACTCTTTGTGACCCCACGGACTGTACAGTCCATGGGATTCTCCAAGCCAGAACACTGGAGTGGGTAGCCTTTCCCTTCTCCAGGGGATCTTCCTGACCCAGGAATTGAAGCAGGGTCTCCTGCATTGCAGGCGGATTCTTTACCAACTCAGCTATCAGGAAAGCACGTGAAGTTGGTCCAAACTCTTCTCAAGAATACAATCCAAACCAGAGACGGAGAATGATTTCATCTGTAAGCACACAGTAAGTCCAGAAAGATGGAGAAGCCTAGTGACATGGCCCTTGTCACAGATCTGCTCGGTTAATGCTTGCCACCTAATGCAAAAGACTCATTCTGACTTTCTGAGACAGCACAAAGCTTCCCTCAAGTGGTTAGCCCAGTAGATCACCCACCCTGAAGTGCAAGACATAAAATATGAGGTGGGGAGAGGGAGAAGACAAACATCGCATTCAAGACAGCCAAGCAGCAGGCACACTGATTGAGACCCCCCAGTCCCAGACAGTGAGACTGGCACTGCAAACAGTAACTCTACCCTGAAAGGGGAGAGGCCAGAGGACTCAGAGGCGAGCACTTAGTGCGGTTCAATTGCCTGGCCATTAACCGAGCCACCTAGCCACACTCATCACTGTGCACTAAAAACAGGACACAAGAGGGCTTTTACAGCATCCCCAGCTGCTAAAAATGTTAAGAAAACCAATTTCAAAACACACAGCAGAACCTGTGTACTGGGAAAAGAGAAAAAGCAATATGTGCATCCAGCATCAAAAACACAAATCAAGAAAAATGAAATGTTCATAATAACACCTCACTTTTATATAGCTCTGATCTGTGAAGCCGCTCAAATATTTTTGCAAATTAAAGAAAAAAAAATCTAATTATAGGACTTATAACAACATCCCTGTGAAACAGGTGGAATGCAAATATAATTACTTCTGTTCAGCTACTGAAGACAAGCAGACACATATTTAATCACACGCAAGTCACAGTCCTGATCGAACTCGGTCCAGGACTTTCTTTCATCATCCCATACAGCCAAGTTACCAGTAACTTGAGTGATCTTAATAAAGTAAAATATAAAAGTGAACCCCACGGTTTTCTATGCTCAAGAACTAAATTCTAAGAATTAACAATTAAGTAAAAATTGGTTTTAGTTTTAGAAGGAAAACAGTTCAAGAATCTATTTAACCTGTTCAATCTACTTTTTAAAACTTCCTTTGAATTTACTTTTTCAGGAATCAAGAAACCATTACGATAATGATTATTAAAGCCACTTAAATTTAGAAATCATAGAGAAAAGTGAAAACTCGGTTTCTCACACTCACCAATATAAACATAACAGTTTTATGCCTTCTTCAAAGGACAAAAGGAATTCAGTTTGAAGTGCAAGGTCAAAGTATACAAAAAGACACACTGGCCTGGGAAACCAATAGGTTTAACAACAAAAGATAAGTCAACCAATACTTGCAGATCTCAGGGTACTTGAAAGAATATTTTATTTTGACCCAGGAAAGGAATTAAATTATCCCACTGATGGCTAGGAAAAGAGATCACCTTTAAGTGCTTCATTTGCGCTTTTTAAAAAGCTATTATTATGAGGTGCTTTTAAAAGCTAGTATATTATTACAGCATTAGGGGCACTTCCTAAATATATCCAATACAGCTAACTCCTCTCCAAGCCAACTCCTGGTGAAATAATTCCTTCCCTTCGATGCCGTTTAGATAAAGCACAGACAAGGCAGTACAGGATAACTAAACCTGAGCTTGCTACAGGAATTCCCAAACAGATAAGAACGTAAGAACTTTGCAAATACCTAGCATTTGAAAGACAAGAGAACCTGGAAGAAACTATCCAGAGAAAATATGAGCTCCTTTCTCACAAGGTAAGCTCTTCAATTAGAGTCTGTCTCCTTATAAATTCTATTCAGCCCTGAGAGACTATGCCAGTGCCAAGAAGGAAAATGGCTTCCACTGTCTCTATCAAAAGCAATTCATTTAAATGAAATGATATGAGGTCTAGAATCTGTTTCAAAATAATCTAGAGTTGGGCTGGCGGGAAAGATGAAACAATACGGACCAAGAATTAACACTTACTGAAGCCTGATAATGGGGGTTAGTGGTTGGAATTTTTCATAATAAAAGGTCAAACAGAGAAACAGAAGAAAGCTCGTTTAGAAAGCAAATGCCTCTCAGCTAGCCTATTTGTGTAAAGCCAGCTTATAGAAATGCATAACTGAGAACTGAAAAGGAATGCATGTCAAAACTTATTTAAATTCTTTGTAGTTACAAAACAATTAGGATGATCTATGGTTTTTCTGTTATTCACACAGGTGTGAAAGGATGAATTAAGAAATTACCTGTTTCTACATTGCTATGTTTTCTCCTTTATGTCACTGCAGTTAAGCCTGATTAAAAAGAATGACCGATCTCTTTTTCTCTTCATTCTGACAAAAGATACTCTAAAATGAAGGAAATTGAGATACCTTGGGGAAACTGTTTCTACCCCCAATCTAGACTTTTAATAAAGCTTAGCAAATTTTAAACTACCCTTTACATCAGTTTCTAACAGTTAAGCTTCAATTAATTAGCTGATTTTTAATATATTACTTTAATCTTGATAAATATTCTCATAAATCATGTTAGCACATATTTGTAAATTTTCATTTTTTTAAATTCTGCTCAAAATTGCAACACAAAAGAGACCAAAGGCCTGATGTCTTTTATTCAACAGAATCAGTACTCTCCGATGAGTGCCATCAATTCCACTTTCGCCTCCAGAGTTGATTTCAGACACTTGACAACCAAGATTAATGTCTGACCTGTGAGCTGATCTTAATAATGGACACTTTTTATTTTTTTTAAGGAGATAAATGTTAGATAAGTAATCACATGGAAACTCAAAGTTACCACTGAATCCCCTTTCTTTAAGAAGTTATCAGCACTCTTCATACCGAATTTACCAGGATACCTTAACAGAACTGGGAAAATTAAACTCTAGGATGAGAATCCAAGAATCACTTGCAGGGCCCACATTCCTTTCCAGCAGGTGTCACATGGAGCTTCATTCTCCTGCTCTTCCCTCTTTGCTCCTTTGGATCTGGAAGCCTGACTTAGAGGCATCTGCTTCAACAGCAAACATTCAAATTATTTAAACTGCCCTCTCCACACATTCCTAACTTATCTGGTGGAGCAGGCATTTCAATACTAAACAGCTGTGAAAATTAAAACAGAAAAATTCACCAAAATTCAAAAACTGGTCACTGACCTCCCTGAGGCTACATTTGGTATTTCAAAATATTTACAAATTACATCAAGCACAGGGAGTTTGGAATCATGTCATCTATATGGTAACTTTAACAGGCCTGATCAGATCTCTTTGTAAAACGGACACAAACAGTATCTTTCAGTTAACATATAAGGAATTCAAGAGACAAACCAGTCCTCAGATCAATACTGAGACAGCAAATATTTCATGCATGCACCTCAGCAGGGTGGCCCACCAGCACTGTGAAGGGCCCGGTGACTCAGGACTCAGCCATGTTTCCAAAGCTTAGAGGGAAGATGACTAATGATCCTGAAGAACACGCACGCTGAACTTTTACAATGGGTTGCTTACAAAAGCTCAGCTGCTAACTAAGTGCTCTGACCCTAGATAAAGAGGGAACTCAACACAGAGGCTCAAGCAGGGGTTACACTCTGGACTGACTCACATTAAACCTATCTAGCATATTTCAAAGATAACAGGACTCAAATCAACATTCTGGACTGACTCACATAAAACCTATATAGCATATTTCAAAGATAACAGGACTCAAATCAACTTATCAGCATGCTAGTTTTGACTTTTCAAAAGATTGTGAAAACCCCAAGCTATGAAAAAGTGATTTCATAGTAAACAAAAAAGAAAAGATGAAAAAAGAAAATAACCCTGGTGCCCCAGGAACTGACAATCTGATCTTTGAACCACCTTCCACCAAATTTCTCAGGCCTCTGGTCTACTTTTCACCATTCTTCTACCCATTTCCATGCTTGCCTCATGCGAGAGAGAAAAGGAACAAGATGTAACTTTATTGAATGAATAGTTCATATGGAGGAAAGCAGAAAAGGGAAAGCTAAAATTAATTTTATGACTGCTTTATTTCCTCTATGACCCTTCCTATTGTTAATTCATGATACTATGTGTTAAACAAGAGATAATGCAAAAAGTAGAATAAGCGATCATAATATGACTATAAATATGGACAATGTTCAAACACCACATGGGGAAAGAAAGGAGGAAAAGGATACACAATGCAATATACAATAAACATTATCAGTCGTGGTCCTGAGCTACCAGATAGAAAAGTCCTTTCCTCAGTTGTATTTAATATAAATTTTGTATAATGGACATGTGAGTGATTAAAAAGCAATTTCTTTTATGGTAAAAATGACCGCTGAAGAATCATTTTTCATATAGTAAATAACAGGCATAGTTTATGGGAGCTTCTCTCTATAAAACTGTTTCAAGCAGCTGCAAAGGGCAGTAAAGATAATGAAAAGTATGGCTTTCCTATTATTGTTAGAAGTCATCGTCCACTAATCCAACAAATGTTTACTGAGCTGTTACACGTATTAAATCCAGGGTCTGCTGAGATCTCCAAAATGGTAATTAAGATAGCCAATTCACACTATCAAGGTGTTTGAAAATACAGGTTGCAAACATTCCTGCCCCACCTCCAAATAAACACCCTTCAAAAAAAACCCTAGGAAACTTCCTTGTAAAGTGACTACATCAAAAAAATACACTGCAACAGATAGGGTGATGATCAAAATATTTGTTGTCCTTCCCTTGCCAAATCCTTCCCTAGCTGCTCATCCTTGGAGGGCATTACACTTCTTTGACCCTGAGGCCATGTTTGACAACATGACTTGCTTTGGCCAATGAAGAATGAGTTCAGTTCAGTTCAGTTCAGTTGCTCAGTCTTGCGGGACTCACTTTTTGTGACACTCTGCACTGCAGTACGCCAAGGGCATTAATATGAGAAATAAACTTTTGTTGTTGGAAACTCGGGATTGTTACTACAACATAATTTAGCCAAAGTTGACTAATTCATATATTTCTGACTAAATTCTGATACATTAAAGATATACCAATGGGCAGGAGGAAGAAATAAGTAACCTACAGTTTCCAACTTAATCTTGCAAGAAATAGATAAAATTTGGCCCCCAACCAGCAATCACTACCATACTGCTTGTTTTGATTTGTTTCTTCCAAAAGTCTAGAAAGGCCAGTCTGTTGTACTTCAAGCATTTACAGGGACTGGCCTCGTGGTCCAGTGGTTAAGAGGTCACACTTCCAATGCAGGGGGCAAGGGTTTGATCCCTGATAAAGGAATAAGGATCCCAAATGCCACGTGATGTGGTCAAGGAAAAAAAGCATTTGCTTTTTTTTGTCCTCTCATTCAACACTTTAGAGATGTATGAAATGCCCTTCCTTAAAGAAAACCCTCAAAATATGATACAATGAAAATATTCCACAGGACATAGGAAACAAGAAATGTCCAGAAGAATGAAATCTACCACTTTTCTTTGAAACAAATTAAATATAAGAATCATTGCTCTATACCTGGAACTAACATAATTTTATATATAGGTCAATTATATCTTGATTTTAAAAAAATTAACTCAAAACATGGTCCATTGGAAAAGACAATGGCAAACCACTTCAGAATCCCATGCACAGTATGGAAAGGCAAAAACATCTGACACTGAAAGATGAACTCCCCAGGTCGCTAGATGCCCAATATGCTACTGGAGAATATTTAACTCCAGAAAGAATGAAGAGATGGAGCCAAAGCAAACAAAACACCCAGTTGTGGATGTAACTGGTAAGGGAAGTAAACTATGATGCTATAAAGAACAATACTGCATAGGAACCTGGAACGTTAAGTCCATGAATCAAGGTAAATTGGAGGTGGTCAAACAGGAGATGTTAAGAGTGAACATCAACACTTTAGGAATCACTGAAGTAAAATGGACTGGAATAGGCTAATTTAATTCAGATGACCATTACATCTACTACTGTGGGCAAGAATCCCTTAGAAGAAATGGAGTAGCCATCATGGTCAACAAGAAAGTCAGAAATGCAGTACTTGGGTGCAATTTCAAAAACAGAATGATCTCTGTTTGTTTCCAAAGCAAAACAATCAATATCACAGTAATCCAAGTCTATGCCTCAACCACTAATGCTGAAGAAGCTGAAGTTGAACAGTTCTATGAAGACTTACAAGACCTTCTGGAACTAACACCCAAAAAATATGTATTTTTCATTATAGGGGACTGGAATGCAAAAGTAGGAAGTCAAGAAACACCTGGAGTAAGACAAATTTGTCCAGGAGTACAAAATGAAGCAGGGCAAAGGTTAACAGAGTTTTAACAAGAGAACAAACTGGTCACAGCAAACACCCTCTTCCAACAACACAAGAGAAAACTCTACACATGGACATCACCAGATGGTCAATACTGAAATCAGACTGACTATTATATTCTTTGCAACCAAAGATGGAGAAGCTCTATACAGTCAGTAAAACAAGACTGGGAGTTGACTGTGGCTCAGATCATGAACTTATTGCCAAATTCAGACTTAAATTGAAGACAGTAGGGAAAACCACTAGATCATTCAGGTATGACCTAAATCAAATCCCTTACGATTTTACAGTATAAGTGACAAATGGATTCAAGGGATTAGATATGATAGATAGAGTGCCTGAAGAACTATGGACTGAGGTTCATGACACTATACAGGAGGCAGTGATCAAGACCATCCCCAAGAAAAAGAAATGCAAAATGGTTGTCTGAGGAGGCCTTACAAATTGCTGTGAAAAGAAGAGAAGCTAAAGGCAAAGGAGAAAAGGTAAGATATACCCATTTGAATGCAGAGTTCCAAAGAATAGCAAGGAGAGATAAAGACTTCCTCACTGATAAATGCAAACAAATAGAGGAAAACAACAGAATGGGAAAGACTAGACATCTCTTCAAGAAAATAAGAGATACAAAGAGAATATTTCATGGAAAGACAGGCAAAATAAGGCACAGAAATGGTATGGACCTAACAGAAGCAAAAGATATTAAGAAGAGGTGGCAAGAATACACAGAAGAACTATGCAAAAAAGATCTTCATGACCTACATAACCGTGATGATGTGATCACTCACCCAGAGCCAGACACCCTGGAATACAAAGTCAAATGGACCTTAGGAAGCATTCTGCCCTAAGGATGGTGTCATCTGCATATCTGAGGTTGATATTTCTCCTGGCAATCTTGATTCCAGCTTGTACTTGATCCAGTCTAGCATTTCTCATGATGTACTCTGCGTTTAAGTTAAATAAGCAGGGTGACAATATACAGCCTTGACGTACTCCTTTTCCAATTTGGAACCAGTCTATTGTTCCGTGTCCAGTTATAACTGTTGCTTCCTGACCTACATACAGATTTCTCAGGAGGCAGGTCAGGTGGTCTGGTATTCAGAATTTTCCACACTTTATTGTGATCCACACAGTCAAAGGCTTTGGCATAGTCAGTAAAACAGAAATAGATGCTTTTCTGCAACTCTCTTCTTTTTCAGTGATCCAACTGCTGCTAAGTCACTTCAGTCGTGTCTGACTCTGTGTGACCCCATAGACGGCAGCCCACCAGGCTCCCCCATCCCTGGATTCTCCGGGCAAGAATACTGGAGTGGGCTGCCATTTCCTTCTCCAATGCATGAAAGAGAAAAGTGAAAGTGAAGTCGCTTAGTCTGTCCGACTGTTGGACTGCAGCCCACCAGGCTACTCCGTCCATTGGATTTTCCAGGCAAGAGCACTGGGGTGGGGTGCCATTGCCTTCCCCAATAGAAAGCATCTACATATGTGCAATCCCATGTTTTCTCTACATGTACATCATTAAATATGATCCAACAGATGTTGGCAATTTGATCTCTGGTTCCTCTGCCTTTTCTAAATCCAGCTTGAACATCTGGAAGTTCACAGTTCACATACGGTTGAAGCCTGGCATGGATAATTTTGCTAGCGTGTGAGATGAGTGCAATCGTACAGTAGGTTGAGCATTCTTTAGCATTGCCTTTATTTGGGACTGGAATGAAAACTGATCTTTTCCAGTACTGGGGCCACTGCTGAGTTTTCCAAGTTGGTTGGCATATTGAGTGCAGTACTTTCACAGCATCATCTTTTAGGATTTGAAATAGCTCAACTGGAATTCCATTGCCTCCACTAGCTTTGTTGTAGTGATGCTTCCTAAGCCCACTTGACTTCACATTCCAGGATGTCTGGCTCTAAGTGAGTGATCACACCATCATGATTATCTGGGTCATGAAGATTTTTTTTTACAGTTCTTCTGTGTATTCTTGCCACCTCTTCTTAACATCTTCTGCTTCTGTTAGGTCCATAGCATTTCTGTCCTTTATTGTGTCCATCTTTGCATGAAATGTTCCCTTGGTACCTCTTATTTTCTTGAAGAGATCTCTAGTTTTTTATGTTCTATTGTTTTCCTCCATTTCTTTGCATTGATCACTGAGGAAGTCTTTCTTATATCTTTTTTGCAATTCTTTGGAAGTCTGCATTCAAATGGGTGTATCTTTCTTTTTCTCCTTGGCCTTTTGCTTCTCTTTTTTTTTCACAGCTATTTGTAAGGCCTCCTCAGACAACTATTTTGCATTTCTTTTTCTTGGGGATGGTCTTGATCACTGCCTCTTGTACAATGTCATGAACCTCAGTCCATAGTTCTTCAGGCACTCTATCATATCCACTCCCTTTAAATCTATTTGTCACTTCCACTGTATAATCACAAAGGTTTTGATTTAGGTCATACCTGAATGGTCTAGTGGTTTTCCCTACTGTCTTCAATTTAAGTCTGAATTTGGCAATGAGTTCATGATCTGAGCCACAGTCAGCTCCCAGTCTTGTTTCTGCTGACTGTATAGAGCTTCTCTATTCTTCACGAGAACCTAGGGGAAAGAAGCAGTGATTGATTGAGACCTACCTGCTAGTAGGTCTCGCACAGAGGTATAGTTTGGCAGTGGCTTGCTGCAGGACAGAGGCACTGGCAGTAGCAGTGCTGGGACAAGACCCTTGTTGTGAGCCCTCTTGGAGGTCACCACTAGCCCTGCCACAGAACCAGTAGATTCCAGGGAGGGAGCCGCAGCCAATCAGCAGACAACTGGATTAAAGTTTTATTGAGCCCTTCCCACCAGCACAATATCCAGTTTTTCCTAGCTAGCCCCTCCCATCAGGAAACTTGCACAAGCTTCCTAGCTTCATCCACCAGAGGACAGACAGAAGCAGCAAGAACTACAGCCTTGCAGTCTCCAGTACAAAAACCACAATCACAGAAAGTTAATTAAAATGAAAAGGCAGAGGATTACGTCTCAGATGAAGGAACAAGTTCGTTGTTTAATTGTTCAGTTGTGTCCAACTCTTTGTGACCCCATGGACTGTAGCCCGCCAGGCTCCTCTGTCCATGGGATTCTCCAGGCAAGAATACTGGAATGGGTTGCCATTTCCTTCTCCAGTGCATGAAAGTGAAAAGTGAAAGTGAAGTCGCTCAGTCGTGTCTGACTCTTCGCAACCCCATGGACTGCAGCCCACCAGGCTCCTCTGTCCATGGGATTCTCCAGGCAAGAGTACTGGAGTGGGGTGCCACTGCCTTCTCCAGGGGATCTTCCCGACTCAGGGATCAAACTCATGTCTTTCACGTCTCCTGCACTGGCAGGTGGGTTCTTTACCACTTGGGCTACCTGGAAAGCCCAAGGAACAAGATAAAAGCCTAGAAAAACAACTAAATGAAGTGGTGATACAGACTTCCAAAAAAAAAGAATAACGATGATGAGGATGATCCAGGATCTCCGAAAAAGAATGGAGAAGACGCAAGAAATGTTTAACAAGACATGGAATAACTAAACAACAACAACACAAAAAAGAAAACCAACCAGAGGTGAACAACAGACTAGAAGGAATCAACAGCAGAGTAACAGAAGCAGAAGAACGGATAAGAGACCTGAAGGATAGAATGGCAGAAATAACTGCTGAAAAACAAAGTATAGAAACAAAGGATGACAAGAAATGAAGACACCCTGAGAGATCTCTGGGACAGCATTAAGCACATCAACATCCACATTTTAGGGGTTCCAGAAGGACAAGAGATAGAGAAAGGACCTGAGAAAATATTTGAACAGATGATAGCTGAAAACTTCCCAAACATGGGAAAGGAAATAGCCAATCAAGAATCAAGTCCAGGAAGGGCAGAGAGCCCAGGCAGGATAAACTGAAGGAGGAACACATCAAGACATGCAATCAAACTGACAAAAATTAAAGATAAGGATAAAACATTGAAAGCAACACAAGGGAACTTCCATAAGGTTATCAACTGATTTCTCAACAGAAACTCTACAAGCCAGAAGGGAATGGCACAATATATTTAAAGTGATGAAAAAAGAAGAACCTACAACCAGGAATACTCTACCCAGTAAGACTCTTAACCAGACTTGAAGGAGAAATCAAAGCTTTGCACACATTCCAAAGATATGAGAATTCAGTACTTTCAAACAAGTTTTACAGCGAATGCTAAAGAGATTTCTCTAGGCAAGAAACACAAGAGAAGGAAAAAACCTACAAAAAAATAAACCCAAAACAATTAAGAAAATGGTAATAGGGCCATACATATCAGTAATTACCTTTAAATGTAAATGGTTTAAGTGAACCAACAAAAAGACAGTCTGGTTGGGTGGATACAAAAACAAAACCTATACATATGCCGTCTATAAGTGACCCACTTCAGACCTAGGGACACTTACGGACTGAAAATAAGGGGATGGAAGAACATACTCCATACAAATGGAAATCAAAAGAAAGCTGGAATAGCAATACACATATCAGACAAAATTTAAAAAGAGACAAAGAAGGACACTAGATAATGATCAAGGATTCAACCCAAGAAGGTATAACAATTATATATGCACTCAACATAGCACTTCAATATGTAAGGCAAATACTAACATAACATAAAGGGAGAAATTGACAATAACACAATAGTAGCGGGGGAGCTTAACACTCCATTTCCATCAACGGACAGCTCATCAGACAGAAAATCAATAAAGAAACATAGTTTCTTTGTCATTAAATCCAGCTAAATGACACTTTAGACCAGTTGGACTTAATTGATATATATGGAGCATTCCATCTAACAGCAGCTGCTACTGCCGCTGCTGCTAAGTCACTTCAGTCGTGTCCGACTCTATGTGACCCCACAGACGGCAGCCCACCAGGCTCCCTCGTCCCTGGGATTCTCCAGGCAAGAACACTGGAGTGGGTTGCCATTTTCTCAAGTGCACACAGAAGAACATTCTTCAGGACTGACCAAATGCTGGGCCACAAGGCAAGCCTTGGTAGATTTAAGAAAGTCAATTTCATATCAAGCATCTTTTCTGATCACAACACTAAGAGATTACAGATAAATAAACTACAAGAAAAAATGCTACAAAAACCAAAAACATGTGGTGGCTAAACTATACACTACTAAACAACCAACGGACCACTGCAGAAATAAAACAATGCCTACAGACAAAAATGAAAGCACAATGGTACAAAACCTATGGGAAGGAGCAAAAACAGTCCTAGGAGGGAAGTTTATAGCAACACAAGAACAGTGTGGCAGTTCCTTAAAAGACTAACAACGGAGCTACCCTGCTATCTTACTTTTGGGCATATATCCAGAGAAAAACATGACCCAAAATGATACATGTGCCCTAATGTTCACTGTAGCAGAGTTTATAACAGCCACAATATGGAATGTTGTCCATTGACAGAGGAATGGAAGAGCAATGGATAAAGCAGATGCGGTCCATATATACAATGCAATGAGCTTCTCTGGTGGCTCAGACGGTAAAGAATCCATCTGCCAATGCAGTAGTCTTAAGAGACACAGCTTCGATCCCTGGGCCAGGAAGAGTCCCTGGAGAAAGGAATGGCAACCCACTCCAGTATTCTTGATTAGAGGATTCCAGGGACAGAGGAACCTGGTGGGCTACAGTCTGTGGGGTCACAAAGAGTCGGACACAAACGAGCAACTAACACACACACACGCAAATTACTAAGCCATTAAAAAGGATGAAACANTACAGTTCTTCTGTGTATTCTTGCCACCTCTTCTTAACATCTTCTGCTTCTGTTAGGTCCATAGCATTTCTGTCCTTTATTGTGTCCATCTTTGCATGAAATGTTCCCTTGGTACCTCTTATTTTCTTGAAGAGATCTCTAGTTTTTTATGTTCTATTGTTTTCCTCCATTTCTTTGCATTGATCACTGAGGAAGTCTTTCTTATATCTTTTTTGCAATTCTTTGGAAGTCTGCATTCAAATGGGTGTATCTTTCTTTTTCTCCTTGGCCTTTTGCTTCTCTTTTTTTTTCACAGCTATTTGTAAGGCCTCCTCAGACAACTATTTTGCATTTCTTTTTCTTGGGGATGGTCTTGATCACTGCCTCTTGTACAATGTCATGAACCTCAGTCCATAGTTCTTCAGGCACTCTATCATATCCACTCCCTTTAAATCTATTTGTCACTTCCACTGTATAATCACAAAGGTTTTGATTTAGGTCATACCTGAATGGTCTAGTGGTTTTCCCTACTGTCTTCAATTTAAGTCTGAATTTGGCAATGAGTTCATGATCTGAGCCACAGTCAGCTCCCAGTCTTGTTTCTGCTGACTGTATAGAGCTTCTCTATTCTTCACGAGAACCTAGGGGAAAGAANATTTAGGTCATACCTGAATGGTCTAGTGGTTTTCCCTACTGTCTTCAATTTAAGTCTGAATTTGGCAATGAGTTCATGATCTGAGCCACAGTCAGCTCCCAGTCTTGTTTCTGCTGACTGTATAGAGCTTCTCTATTCTTCACGAGAACCTAGGGGAAAGAAGCAGTGATTGATTGAGACCTACCTGCTAGTAGGTCTCGCACAGAGGTATAGTTTGGCAGTGGCTTGCTGCAGGACAGAGGCACTGGCAGTAGCAGTGCTGGGACAAGACCCTTGTTGTGAGCCCTCTTGGAGGTCACCACTAGCCCTGCCACAGAACCAGTAGATTCCAGGGAGGGAGCCGCAGCCAATCAGCAGACAACTGGATTAAAGTTTTATTGAGCCCTTCCCACCAGCACAATATCCAGTTTTTCCTAGCTAGCCCCTCCCATCAGGAAACTTGCACAAGCTTCCTAGCTTCATCCACCAGAGGACAGACAGAAGCAGCAAGAACTACAGCCTTGCAGTCTCCAGTACAAAAACCACAATCACAGAAAGTTAATTAAAATGAAAAGGCAGAGGATTACGTCTCAGATGAAGGAACAAGTTCGTTGTTTAATTGTTCAGTTGTGTCCAACTCTTTGTGACCCCATGGACTGTAGCCCGCCAGGCTCCTCTGTCCATGGGATTCTCCAGGCAAGAATACTGGAATGGGTTGCCATTTCCTTCTCCAGTGCATGAAAGTGAAAAGTGAAAGTGAAGTCGCTCAGTCGTGTCTGACTCTTCGCAACCCCATGGACTGCAGCCCACCAGGCTCCTCTGTCCATGGGATTCTCCAGGCAAGAGTACTGGAGTGGGGTGCCACTGCCTTCTCCAGGGGATCTTCCCGACTCAGGGATCAAACTCATGTCTTTCACGTCTCCTGCACTGGCAGGTGGGTTCTTTACCACTTGGGCTACCTGGAAAGCCCAAGGAACAAGATAAAAGCCTAGAAAAACAACTAAATGAAGTGGTGATACAGACTTCCAAAAAAAAAGAATAACGATGATGAGGATGATCCAGGATCTCCGAAAAAGAATGGAGAAGACGCAAGAAATGTTTAACAAGACATGGAATAACTAAACAACAACAACACAAAAAAGAAAACCAACCAGAGGTGAACAACAGACTAGAAGGAATCAACAGCAGAGTAACAGAAGCAGAAGAACGGATAAGAGACCTGAAGGATAGAATGGCAGAAATAACTGCTGAAAAACAAAGTATAGAAACAAAGGATGACAAGAAATGAAGACACCCTGAGAGATCTCTGGGACAGCATTAAGCACATCAACATCCACATTTTAGGGGTTCCAGAAGGACAAGAGATAGAGAAAGGACCTGAGAAAATATTTGAACAGATGATAGCTGAAAACTTCCCAAACATGGGAAAGGAAATAGCCAATCAAGAATCAAGTCCAGGAAGGGCAGAGAGCCCAGGCAGGATAAACTGAAGGAGGAACACATCAAGACATGCAATCAAACTGACAAAAATTAAAGATAAGGATAAAACATTGAAAGCAACACAAGGGAACTTCCATAAGGTTATCAACTGATTTCTCAACAGAAACTCTACAAGCCAGAAGGGAATGGCACAATATATTTAAAGTGATGAAAAAAGAAGAACCTACAACCAGGAATACTCTACCCAGTAAGACTCTTAACCAGACTTGAAGGAGAAATCAAAGCTTTGCACACATTCCAAAGATATGAGAATTCAGTACTTTCAAACAAGTTTTACAGCGAATGCTAAAGAGATTTCTCTAGGCAAGAAACACAAGAGAAGGAAAAAACCTACAAAAAAATAAACCCAAAACAATTAAGAAAATGGTAATAGGGCCATACATATCAGTAATTACCTTTAAATGTAAATGGTTTAAGTGAACCAACAAAAAGACAGTCTGGTTGGGTGGATACAAAAACAAAACCTATACATATGCCGTCTATAAGTGACCCACTTCAGACCTAGGGACACTTACGGACTGAAAATAAGGGGATGGAAGAACATACTCCATACAAATGGAAATCAAAAGAAAGCTGGAATAGCAATACACATATCAGACAAAATTTAAAAAGAGACAAAGAAGGACACTAGATAATGATCAAGGATTCAACCCAAGAAGGTATAACAATTATATATGCACTCAACATAGCACTTCAATATGTAAGGCAAATACTAACATAACATAAAGGGAGAAATTGACAATAACACAATAGTAGCGGGGGAGCTTAACACTCCATTTCCATCAACGGACAGCTCATCAGACAGAAAATCAATAAAGAAACATAGTTTCTTTGTCATTAAATCCAGCTAAATGACACTTTAGACCAGTTGGACTTAATTGATATATATGGAGCATTCCATCTAACAGCAGCTGCTACTGCCGCTGCTGCTAAGTCACTTCAGTCGTGTCCGACTCTATGTGACCCCACAGACGGCAGCCCACCAGGCTCCCTCGTCCCTGGGATTCTCCAGGCAAGAACACTGGAGTGGGTTGCCATTTTCTCAAGTGCACACAGAAGAACATTCTTCAGGACTGACCAAATGCTGGGCCACAAGGCAAGCCTTGGTAGATTTAAGAAAGTCAATTTCATATCAAGCATCTTTTCTGATCACAACACTAAGAGATTACAGATAAATAAACTACAAGAAAAAATGCTACAAAAACCAAAAACATGTGGTGGCTAAACTATACACTACTAAACAACCAACGGACCACTGCAGAAATAAAACAATGCCTACAGACAAAAATGAAAGCACAATGGTACAAAACCTATGGGAAGGAGCAAAAACAGTCCTAGGAGGGAAGTTTATAGCAACACAAGAACAGTGTGGCAGTTCCTTAAAAGACTAACAACGGAGCTACCCTGCTATCTTACTTTTGGGCATATATCCAGAGAAAAACATGACCCAAAATGATACATGTGCCCTAATGTTCACTGTAGCAGAGTTTATAACAGCCACAATATGGAATGTTGTCCATTGACAGAGGAATGGAAGAGCAATGGATAAAGCAGATGCGGTCCATATATACAATGCAATGAGCTTCTCTGGTGGCTCAGACGGTAAAGAATCCATCTGCCAATGCAGTAGTCTTAAGAGACACAGCTTCGATCCCTGGGCCAGGAAGAGTCCCTGGAGAAAGGAATGGCAACCCACTCCAGTATTCTTGATTAGAGGATTCCAGGGACAGAGGAACCTGGTGGGCTACAGTCTGTGGGGTCACAAAGAGTCGGACACAAACGAGCAACTAACACACACACACGCAAATTACTAAGCCATTAAAAAGGATGAAACAATGCCCTTTGCAGCAACATGGATAAACTTAAGAGATTGTCACTGAATGAAAAAAGTCAGACAGAGAAAGAGAAATATTGTATGACATCTCTTATAAGCAAAAGTGTTAATCACTCAGTCGTGTCTGACTCTTTGCAACCCTATGGGCTATAGTCCATTGTAGCCCATGAGGCTCCTCTGTCCATGAGATTTCCCGGGCAAGAATACTAGAGTGGGTTGCCATTCTCTTCTTCATGGGATCTTCCCGACCTATGGATTGAACCTAGGTCTCCTGCACTGCAGGCAGATTCTTTACCACCTGAGCCACCAGGGAAGCCCCCTTATATTACATGTGGAATCGAAAATGAAATGATACAAATGAACTTACAAAACAGAAAGAGACTCACAGATGTAGAGAACAAACTTACGGTTGCCGAGGGGAAGGGAGCTTCAGACGGACATGTAGACACTGCTATATTTAAAATGAATAACAAACAACGACCTACTGTATACAGCACATGGGACTCTGCTCAGTGTTATGTGGCAGCCTGGATGGTATGTGGGGGGGGGGGGTGGATACATGTGTGTGTATGGCTGAGTTCCTTCACTGTTCACCTGAAACTATCACAACACTGTTAATTGGCTATACTCTAATACAAAATTTAAAAAAATTCTTAAAAGAAAGGAAGAGTTACTGAATTTAATATAGTATCATTTCAAGAAAAAAGCTGTACATGATAAAAAATAATTTTTTATTTTCATAAAGTGTATAATCAACAATGAAAACAACAGTAATAAAACTTTACACCCCCGATGCTATAACATGAAAACACATGAGGCAAAAACAAAAGGCAATCTCTTTGAAATTACTGGTTAAAATGTGGCAAGCAGTAACATAAAACACAACTGATATGAGTTTGTAATTAACAAGAGTATTAAATACTGATAGTGCCACAGGACAACTGTTACAAAATCAACTGATATTTAGGGAGTAGCCACCACCTGGTACAGAGTATACAGTGAGGAGTTAAACAGGAAGTTCAGAAGTCAAAAACTATACTACCATATAGATATAGATCAAGGAGAAGTTCTGTTTATATGTATGAATAACACACGTAGAACATAAATATTTACACAGTAAAGCTGTACAAATGCTTTGGCTTGAGACTCAGGAAGCACTCTTTTAAAAGGGTAAATATAAGATTATACAGTCTCATAATCATCTTAATTATAGGATTAAAAACAATCTATGCTAAATAAATTTTTTTAAACTCTATGGTATGCAATTCAGTATGTAAAGAAAAAGTACTCTCAAGCAGGAAATGTTTAAAATCAAGCTGTACTCATACCTGGCCTTCAGCCAAAAACGTCAGGAATCTTATCATCAATATACGTAGGAAGTGAATGCAACACTGACAGAAATGTTCAATTAAAACCTCCTCTTTCTTTACGTCTTCAGAGTGAAGTCCAATCTTCTATGGAAATTATGTCCAAACTTTTCTTAACCAAGAAAACTTTTTGTAAATGAAGCCTCACACCAGCTCGAGATTGAAAAGCTAGGCTGCTCTGATTCAAGTGTGAGTAAGGAAAGGCCACTAGACCACTCACTTATGACCTAAATCAAATCCTTTACAATTATACAGTGGAAGTGACAAATAGATTCAAGGGATTAGATCTGATAGACAGAGTGCCTGATGAACTATGGACAGAGGTTTGTGACATTGTATAGTAAGTAGGGATCAAGATCATCCCTAAGAAAAAGAAATGCAAAAAGGCAAAATGGTTGTCTGAGAAGGCCTTACAAATAGCTGAGAAAAAAAGAAGCTAAAGGCAAAGGTGAGAAGGAAAGATACACCCATTTGAATGCAGAGTTTCAAACAATAGCAAGGACAGATATGAAAACCTCCCTCAGTGATCAATACAAAGAAATAGAGGAAAATAACAGAATGGGAAAGACAAGAGATCTTTTCAAGAAAATTAGAGATACCAAGGGAACATTTCATGCAAAGATGGGCAGAATAAAGGACAGAAATGTTATAGACCTAACAGAAGCAGAAGATATTAAGAAGTGGCAAGAATACACAGAAGAACTATACAAAAAAGATCTTCATGATCCAGATCACCACAATGGTGTGATTACTCATGTAGAGCCAGACATCTTGGAATAGGAAGTCAAGTGGGCCTTAGGAAGCATCACTATGAACAAAGCTAGTGGAGGTGATGGAATTCCAGCTGAGCTATTTCAAATCCTAAAAAATGATGCTGTGAAAGTGCTGCACTCAATATGTCAGCAAATTTGGAAAATTCAGCAGTGGCCACAGGACTGGAAAAGGTCATTTTTCCTTCCAATCCCAAAGAAAGGCAATGCCAAAGAATGTTCAAACTACTGTACAATTGCACTAATCTCACATGCTAGCAAAGTAACGCTCAAAATTCTCAAAGCTAGGCTTCAACAGTACGTGAACCGTGAACTTCCAGATGTTCAAGCTGGATTTAGAAAAGGCAGAGGAACCAGAGATCAAATTGCCAATATCCATTGGGTCATCAAAAAAGCAAGATTTCCAAAAAAACATATACTTCTGCCTTATTGACTATGTCAAAGCCTTTGACTGTGTGGATCACAATAAACTGTGGAAAATTCTGAAAGAGATAGGAATACCAGACCACCTGACCTGCCTCCTGAGAAATCTGTACACAGGTCGAGAAACAAGTTACAACTGGACATGGAACAACAGACTGGTTCCAAATTGGAAAAGGAGTACGTCAAGGCTGTATATGGTCACCCTGCTTATTTAACTTATATGCAGAGTACATCATGAGAAACACTGGACTGGAAGAAGCACAAGCTGGAATCAAGATTGCTGGGAGAAATATCCAAAACCTCAGACATGCAAATGACACCACCCTTATGGCAGAAAGTGAAGAACAACTAAAGAGCCCCTTTATGGAAGTGAAAGAGGAGAATGAAAAAGTTGGCTTAAAACTCAACATTCAGAAAACAAAGATCATGGCATATAGTCCCATCACTTCATGGCAAATAGATGGGGAAACAATGGAAACAGTGAGAGACTTTATTTTAAGGAGCTCCAAAATTTCACTGCAGCCATGAAATTAAAAGATGCTTGCTCCTTAGAAGAAAAGCTATAACCAACCTAGACAGCATATTAAAAAGCAGAGACGTTACTTTGCCAACAAAGGTCCATCTAGTTAAAGCTATGGTTTTTCCAGTAGTCATGTATGGATGAGGGTTGGACTATAAAGAAAGCTAAATGCAGAAGAACTGATGCTTTTGAACTGTGGTTTTAGAGAAGACCCTGGACTACAAGGAGATCAAACCAGTCTGTCCCAAAAGAAATCAATCCTGAATAGTCATTGGAAAGACTGATGCGGAAGCTGAAACTTCAATACTTTGGCCACCAGATGCGAAGAGCTAACTCATTTGAAAAGACCCTGATGCTGGGAAAGACTGAAGACAGGAAGAGAAGGGGATGACAAAGGATGAGATGGTTGGATGGCATCACTGACTTGATGGACATGAGTTTGAGCAAGCTGCAGGAGTTGGTAACGGACAAGGAAGCCTGGTGTGCTGCAGTNTTAAAACTCAACATTCAGAAAACAAAGATCATGGCATATAGTCCCATCACTTCATGGCAAATAGATGGGGAAACAATGGAAACAGTGAGAGACTTTATTTTAAGGAGCTCCAAAATTTCACTGCAGCCATGAAATTAAAAGATGCTTGCTCCTTAGAAGAAAAGCTATAACCAACCTAGACAGCATATTAAAAAGCAGAGACGTTACTTTGCCAACAAAGGTCCATCTAGTTAAAGCTATGGTTTTTCCAGTAGTCATGTATGGATGAGGGTTGGACTATAAAGAAAGCTAAATGCAGAAGAACTGATGCTTTTGAACTGTGGTTTTAGAGAAGACCCTGGACTACAAGGAGATCAAACCAGTCTGTCCCAAAAGAAATCAATCCTGAATAGTCATTGGAAAGACTGATGCGGAAGCTGAAACTTCAATACTTTGGCCACCAGATGCGAAGAGCTAACTCATTTGAAAAGACCCTGATGCTGGGAAAGACTGAAGACAGGAAGAGAAGGGGATGACAAAGGATGAGATGGTTGGATGGCATCACTGACTTGATGGACATGAGTTTGAGCAAGCTGCAGGAGTTGGTAACGGACAAGGAAGCCTGGTGTGCTGCAGTCCACAGAGTCACAAAGAGTTGGACCCAACTGAGCAACTGAACNGAGAAGGGGATGACAAAGGATGAGATGGTTGGATGGCATCACTGACTTGATGGACATGAGTTTGAGCAAGCTGCAGGAGTTGGTAACGGACAAGGAAGCCTGGTGTGCTGCAGTCCACAGAGTCACAAAGAGTTGGACCCAACTGAGCAACTGAACTGACTGACTAAAGGAAAGACCACAGATTCACAAACGGCTACATCCCACAAGGAAGGAGCACCATGAGCCAGGCCCTAGGCTAAGCACAGGGCATCGGAAACAAAACAGTCTCTGACCCCAGGGAGCTTACACCCGAGAATGGGGAGTAAGCTAACAAGGAAAATAAAAAATATGACTGTTTCACACACACAGAACCACTCCAAAGAAAATGAGGTAGCGGAACAAGGCAGATGATGCCTGGAGGTGGTATATGGGATTTCTTTGTGTGCTCGGGTAGTCAAGGGGGACCTCTCTTAAAAGAACAAGGGTCGTTTCTGAGAAGGTTCAGTCAGTGCAAAGATCTGCGGAAGGAAAAGAACCTATCCAAGGAAGAGAAAGAGGCCAGTCCAGATGGAGCAAAAGGAACCAAAGGAGTGTAGAAACAGAGGAAATTGGAAAGGCAACAGAGGCCAGAATACAAGCATCTCCTAAAGCGAGGCTTGGATTTAAGTGTAATGGGAAGGCTTTGAAAGGCTTTGAGCAAGGGAACAACTTGACCCGATTTACAGTGCAGAAGCTGCTGTGTGGAACAGATTCCATGTAGGCAGAATGGAATCAAGAAAACTAGGGAGGAGACCATGGCAGATATTCATCTGAGAGGCAGTGATGGCCAGGAGTAACATTTTAACAGTGGAAGCAAGAGGGATATATTTTAAACAGAAAGCCCACAGAAATTAACAGTGGAATAGATATATACAGTACACAGAAGACAGAGGAATCAAGGAGAGCTGTGATGTTTCTGGGTGTATAACAGGGTAGATGAGGGCACCATTTACAAGACAGAAAGGTCTAGAGCGTACAGATTAGACTGGGGACAGCATCAAGAATTCTGTTTTTACAGATGGACAGTAGGCACATAAAAGATGCTCAACATTTCTATTTATTAAAGAAATGCAAATCAAAACCACAGTAAGGTACCACCTCACACCAATCAGAATGGCCATCATTTAAAAGTCTACAAATGACAAAAATGGAGAGGATATAGAGAAAAGGGAACCCTCCTACACTGTTGGTAAGAATGTAACTTGGTGCAGCTACTATGCCACACAGTATGGAGATTCCTTAAAAAACTAAAAATAGAGCTACCATATATCCAGCAATCCCATTCCTAGGCATTTATTTGTACCCCAGTGCTCACAGCAACACTATTTACAATAGCCAAGACATGGAAACATCTCAAACATCCATCAGCAGAAGAATGAAAATGTGGTACCTTTATGCAATGGACTATCACTCAGCCCTAAGAAAGAATGAAATGCCGATTTGCAACAACATGGGTGCAACTAGAGATTATCATAGCAGGGAAGCCAGGAAGACAAATACCATATGATATTGTTTATATGTAGAATTTAAAATATGACACAAGAACTTATCTACAAAACAGAAACAGACTCACAGACATATAGAACAGACTTGTGGTTGCCAGGGGACGGGGGGAGGGAAGGATAGGTTGGGAGTGTGGGATTAGCAGTCGCAAACTATCATATATATGTGTAACTGAATCACTGTGCTGCTCTCCCGAAACTGACACTACACTGTAAACCAGCTACGTCCCAGCAAAATGAAGCAAACACAGAAAAGAACTGTTCTGATCACGCTAATTTTAAAGAGCCTTTACTTAGGTGCCCAAGAAGATCTGCCCAGTAGGTGCCTCACTGGCCACTTAAGTCTATATATTCTTGGGAGAAGTTGGACCTGGAAATATCCACATACCTCTCATACCTCTATTTCCATGGCAAACCCTTCAAGTCTTCTCTGAAATCCCAATGCCCCACAGAGCAGTGTGAAAACTCAATGTTTACCTCCAACTGGCTAAACTAAATTTGCCTAATTTTGCATAGTGTGGCCAAAAAATTAAATGAGGAAAATGTAAAATGCATTACCCACACTAGAATTTGTTGACAACAAAACAAATTACAGATAGGTTAAAGATTCTAGTTAAAAAAAAAAAAAGAAACCATGAAAGCATGCTAGAAGAAAACAGAGGTTAATATAAAATCTAAGTGAGAGAGGGCTTCCTTATTTGACCAAGGGCAGAAATTCTTAAAAGAAGAAAATAACGGTGGATTGAGGGGAGGGAGGTTTAAATACTTCTAGAAAAGAAAATATCACAAATCTTAAAAGCAAGTGAAAAATTGGGAATAAGGGAATATCCTTATATATTTATATAAGGAGCTCACACAAATTAAGAAAAAAAGATTAACTCCAAAAAGAAAACATGACAAGGAAAAGAGAAAATTCAAAAGAGAAGAAATATAAGTGGACAATTAACACATGGGAAAAAAAGTGCTAAACTTCTTATCAGTAGAAGGAATTAAAATAAGGAGACAGTATTTGTCACCTAACAAGCTTATAAATATTAAAATGGCAATGAGTGTAGACTTGGAGTCTGGACAGTAATTACTAAACTCTTTGTGAAGACAATTTGGTAATGTATCAAGTGAAGTCGCCCAATCATGTCTGACTGTCGCTACAGCCCCATGGACTGTAGCCTACCAGGCTCCTCTGTCCATGGAATTTTTCAGGCAAGAATACTGGAGTGGGTTGCCATTTCCTTCTCCAGGCGATCTTCCCAACCCAGGGATCGAACTTGGGTTTCCTGCATTGCAGGCAGATGCTTTACCATCTGAGTCACCAGGGACATCTTAGATTTTACATGCTCTTCGACCNGGCAAGAATACTGGAGTGGGTTGCCATTTCCTTCTCCAGGCGATCTTCCCAACCCAGGGATCGAACTTGGGTTTCCTGCATTGCAGGCAGATGCTTTACCATCTGAGTCACCAGGGACATCTTAGATTTTACATGCTCTTCGACCTACCAATTCCACTTCAGGGAATTCATCCAAAAGGCAGGGGTATTGGAGGGTTGATGGGAAAGATTTACGCACAAATTATATTTATAAGATGCTTCAGAATCATATCTAATGACATGAAAAGATATTGTACCTTAAAATAAGGATTTTTAAATCATAAAGGAGAAGGCAATGGCACCCCACTCCAGCACTCTTGCCAGGAAAATCCCATGGGCGGAGGAGCCTGATAGGCTGCAGTCCATGGGGTCACTAAGAGTCAGACACGACTGAGTGACTTCATTTTCACTTTTCACTTTCATGCATTGGAGATTGTACCTTAAAATAAGGATTTTTAAATCATAAAGGAGAAGGCAATGGCACCCCACTCCAGCACTCTTGCCAGGAAAATCCCATGGGCGGAGGAGCCTGATAGGCTGCAGTCCATGGGGTCACTAAGAGTCAGACACGACTGAGTGACTTCATTTTCACTTTTCACTTTCATGCATTGGAGAAGGCAATGGCAACCCACTCCAGTGTTCTTACCTGGAGAATCCCAGGGACGGGGGAGCCTGGTGTGCTGTCGTCTACGGGGTCGCACAGAGTCGGACACGACTGAAGTGACTTAGCAGTAGCAGTAAATCATATGGTCAGAATAATACAAAGTAATAAGAATATTCATATAAAGAGATCACTAACAATAAATTATAGGAAATTAACACGGGCTGTGTCTAGAAAAAATAACTGCTCTTTACGATCTTTTTCTTTCATTACAATGAGCATACAGCATTTAAAAATAAAAACTTCATTTGGAGGGAAAACAAAACTAAAAATCCTTTGCATAAAAGATAAATTGAATAAAAATTAGCAAAAAATTAATAGGAGATCATTTCAAGTGATAGAATATAATTGGGGAAAATTTTCATCCCTTCTAGAATAGAAAATTATCTGTATTTACATATATTCCATTATAAATATGCACTACTCTTATTTTTTTTTAAGGTAAAAGAAACTTAAAGATGGTTTTCCAATCTTTTGTTATCTGAAGTTGACTGTTACCATGATCACACTGTATTTTAATGGGTTTATGCCCTCTTCTTCATGGACCAAACCCAGTTTTTCTTTATAATTCCAACTAGCTTAGAGGGCACAAAGGGGTTCTCCTGAAATATGAAATATACTGCATCTCATACCTTCTTCCCAGTTATAACCTTTAGTGGACTTCAACGCTTCAGCTCCATGGCTCTCAAAGTCTGGTCCTAGACCTGCAGCCCCAGCATAAACAGGGAGCTGGTAAATGCAGATTCCTAGGCCCCACATCAGACATAGGGGGCTTCCCTGGTGGCTCAGTGGTAAAGAATCTGCCTGCCAATACCGGAGGCATGGATCCGATCCCTGGTCCGGGAAGATCCCACATACCACAGAACAGCAAATCTCGTGCGCCACAGCTGTGGAGCATGTGCTCTAGAGCCCACGTCCTACAGCTGCTGAAGCCCACACTCTGGAGCCCTTGAGCCACAGCCAGAAAAGCCACCACAGTGAGAAGCCTGGGCTCTGCAATGAAGACGCCGCACAGCCATAAACACAGAAATTAAATTAAAAAAAAACAACAGGCCAGGACTCAACAGTGTGCTTTATCAAGATCCTCCAGCTGACTGATGCGTACTTGAATTGGAGAATCACCGTTTCAGCCCGTACAGCTTTGGGCCTTCAGCATGCAGAAACTGTCTTGTGTGTGTTGCTTGCTCAGTGGATCAGCTGTCTCCGACTCTTTGACCTCAGACTGTAGCCCACCAGGCTCCTCTGTCCATGGAAGTGTCTATGCAAGAGTACTGGAGTGGGTTGCCATTTCCTCCTCCAGGAGATCTTCCCAACCCAGGGACTGAACCTGNCTCAGTGGATCAGCTGTCTCCGACTCTTTGACCTCAGACTGTAGCCCACCAGGCTCCTCTGTCCATGGAAGTGTCTATGCAAGAGTACTGGAGTGGGTTGCCATTTCCTCCTCCAGGAGATCTTCCCAACCCAGGGACTGAACCTGAGTCTCCTGCATTGGAAGGCGGATTCTTTACCACCTGGGAAGCCCTCCAGGAACTCTCCCGAACAGTCAAATCATTTTTCAAATTTACATCTTTCAGAATCTTAATGGTAACACATTAAATCATTCAAGAGGACTGAGAGGCTAGATCTTGAATCTTAACAGCTGGAAACAACATTTAAGAAAAACAAAAAGATAGCAAGGAAAGAAAACCATACCTGTAGAGATGCCTTAAAGGGAGCAGTGAGTCCTAGAGACATCACTGCAAGCCTTCGACAGCCTTTGAGGTAAATACACTAGGCCTCCTCAAGGAACACACTAAATTCAAACTCATTTAATTACACGTGTCAGTCAGGGCCCTCACAATCAAACAATCAACCAGACTCCTGCGTAATAACAACACTGAAGCCATACCTAGACATAAATACAATAATCAGGTGTGCCAGAAATATGCGAAACATTGTTACTTGAATTGACTGATGAGCCCACCTGGAGCAAGATCTATTGGCTTGAAATGAACAACTATTAACATAGTGGCTTATCTGTGATGGAGGTATAACCATGACGGAAATGAGACAAAGTCTAACCACAGCCCAAGGAAGTACCAAATTCTCTGCCACATTCATCAGTTCAGAGCCAGGTACTGAGCCAGTGCCAGAGACAAAATGGTGTCTAAACTACCCCTCCTGCCCTCCAGAGGCCTGCAGTCCACTTGGAGATTGGTGGACAACAGACTATGACCTCCACTCACCCTGGGACAGAAATGTCACACGCCTTATTTCTAATACTCGTGGTTAAGTCACTTGGTCAAGGCCACCTAACTCCCTACAAGTCCATGCTCTGTTCTCGCCTCTCCATCCACGTATAATGTCAGCACCAAAGGGATATGAGCATGTATGCACTATCGCATGCTACATGAGACTGTGCTAAGAACAGACCTTTCCAGGTGGCGCTAGTGGTAAAGAACCCACTTGCCAATGCAGGAGACGCAAGAGACAGAAGCTGTAAGAGACAGGAGACGTGGGTTCGATACCTGAGTCGGGAAGATCCCCTGGAGGGAGGGCATGGCAACCCACTCCAATATTCTTGCCTGGAAAATCCCATGGATAGAGGAGCCAGGCAGGCTACAGTCCGTGGGGTCACAAAGAGTTGGACACGACTGAAGTAACTTAGCATGCACACGCTAAGAATAAAGCCAAGAATAAAAATGATTTTGTTGCTACTAAAAAAAGAGACGTCCGAGTTCAGTAAAATCAAGTAGTGTCAAGCCAAGTAAAACAGTTTATAAATGGTACTGTTTTTGAATGGGAAAAATTACCCATAGAAGAACAACCAAGGGCATGGCCAATATGGATCAAAATATCAACACTAATTATATTGAATATAGAGATTATAGGCAATTATTGGCTCAATTTGAAATTCCTTTATAACACAAATTGTTTTTAAAAATGATCATACAACATTAAAATAAAATGGTTTGGTATTCTTTTTAACCCAGCCAAGATTCCATTAATCAGCATTTCTCAATAAGTATGTTCCACTCCTCAGGAGATGTTCAGAAATACGCGGGGGTATTTTTGGTTGTCACATTCACTGGGAGGCACCACTGGCATTTAACAGGCTACTCAGAACAGTCTCATACAAGTAACCGTCCCAAGTGACTTGAATGTCTGTCTAGACATTCCTGTAGGGGTAAAAATCCGTTTATAACTATCTGGGCCTAGAACCAAACTCCATTTTACATATTAACACAAAAGACATTTTGCAAGTTTTTACTATACATCCTAACCCTAGTAGGGTACTAGTAAAATATTTTGATTTCTTCTTTAGAAAAAGTTGGGCAATACATTGAGAGATTTGAAAGTATGTATATATTACTGACGAATTTAACTTGATGAAAAGAAACTTGTTGTTTAAGCACTAAGTCGTGTCCGACTCCTTACGACCCCATGGACTACACCCTTCCAGGCTCCTCTGTCCATGGGATTGTCCAGGCAAGAATACTGGAATGAGTTGCTATTCCCCTCTCCGGGGGATCTTCCTGATCCAGGGATCGAACTCCTGTCTCCTGCTTCGCAGGCAGATTCTTTAGCACCGAGTCACTTGGGGAGAATAAAGGAAGCATTACAAAAAGGGAATGCTGGGTCTGACAAGGTTCAGAGCTTGCTGTGATAACCCAGGGAATATGCACGCAGTGAGGAGAATCCAGCTGACTTCTATTGAACCAGACATAGAAGAGATCTGCAAAAAATGCAGAACAAGACCAGCCTTCTCACTACAACTCTTTGTTGTGAAAAATAGGGTTATACTCATTAAAGAGTTATTTATGTTAACTTGGAATGATTTGAGTCTTAAATGAATAAAAGTGTTAAAAATAGGTAAATTTTCAGTTTCACTCTTAATATGGGAACATCAATAAAGAGAACCACCATAAACAAAAGCTCTTTGATAGCCTTCAGAACATTTTATGTGCATGCAGGGATTTAAGATGAAAATGTTTGAAAACTGTTGAGCTTATAGAAAAAGATAAGGAAGAAGGGCTTAGCTGGTTGGAGAGAGACCAGGTCACAGACCAGAGCAGTGGCTGGGTAGAGTGGGGAAACTTGGAGAACCAAACCAGATCAATAGGGCTGCATTACAAGTGGTGAAAGGAGAGGGAGGGATTCCGAATGAGGCAGAAGCTTCGCTTCAGGCAGCTGAGTATACACTGCCAAGAGAGATTTTAACATCATAATCATAAACGTTTTGTGTGTCATAAAAACAATTTTTCAGTAGAAAATAAACCCACAAACATAAAAGTTTAAATAAAAAAAATAAACAGCACAAACAGCCCTTTTCCATGCATATGCAATAATAGTAGAAAATACCTTCTTCTCTCCCTGCTTCTGATACGTGTAAACAAACCAGAACGTTTGGACTCTAGTCACGAATCTGACTAAGCCCACCCCTGGGTATCAAGGGTGGACCCGGGCAGTGTCCGCCCCCCTCCCTCCCCTGGGCAGCATCTCCCCACCTCCACCCCCATCAGACCTCCTTCAGTCCACCCACTATTTCTTTAAGGATTCAGTTTCAAAAGCCTTTTAAAGCAGAGATGTTCAAAGAAGCAGGAAGGAGGGACCACCCACAGCCCCAAGGCAGGTTTCTGCAGGAACTCCAGGGCAGACTGGGCCTCTCACGGCCCCCCAAGGACTGTGCCGTCCCTCTCAGGGCTCAGGACTGAGAACGGATAGGGCCACACAGCAAAGCAAGTCCCTTAAGGAAATGTCCAATCACGCCCAATTTTTAACACTCATGGAGCCTTCCCATCACATGAATTGCCTGGAAGATCCTCAGGCCCCACCCTACTTCCCACATCATCCCGGTGTGGACTTTGGACCTAGAAAGGGATCTCAGGCAACAGGACTGAGAGTAGGGAAGAGAAAATGGAAGGAGGTGGGAGGACACACCCTTGAGTCCCCCGGGAAATCTCTTGGCCACCTTCCCCTCCTAGCCTGGGGCGGGAGGCCTGGATTACTCTGCCTCTCCCAGCCCCAGTGATGACAAGCCTGGAGGAGCCCCAGCAAGGTAGTAGGTGACATTCTCAGAGGCTAAGGGCTTTTATTTTATTTGAATCCCAAGGACCCCTGCTGCTGCTGCTAAGTCACTTCAGTCGTGTCCGACTCTGTGTGACCCCATAGACGGCAGCCCACCAGGCTTCCCCGTCCCTGGGATTCTCCAGGCAAGAATACTGGAGTGGGTTGCCATTTTCTTCTCCAATGCATGAAAGAGAAAAGTGAAAGTGAAGTCGCTCAGTCTGTCCGGCTGTTAGCGACCCCATGGACTGCAGCCTACCAGGCTACTCCGTCCATTGGATTTTCCAGGCAAGAGTACTGGGGTGGGGTGCCCTACCACCACTCATAGCTATATCGCCTATTTCCAAGTTTCTTTTTCAAAGGTTTTCCTAGGGATTCCGTGGTGGCTCAGACAGTAAAGCGTCTGCCTGCAATGCAGGAGACCTGGGTTCAATCCCTGGGTTGGGAAGATTCCCTGGAGAAGGAAATGGCAATCCATTCCAGTACTCTTATCTGGAAAATCCCATGGATGGAGGAGCCTGGTAGGCTACAGTCCATGTGGTCACAAAGAGTCGGAGACGACTGAGCGACTTCACTTTCACTAAGGACCCCTACCACCACTAACAGCTATACCACCTGTTTCCAAGTTTCTTTTTCAAAGGTTATCTTTAACATCCTCCCCCACCACAATCCTTTCTCTCATTTCTAGCTGGTAGTAAAAAGCCTCAGAATAATTCAAATGAAGTAAATGCAGGACTCCACGACAGAGATTAGGAGAACACTGTGAAAAATCTAAATTATTCCAAAGAACTGCAGAAAAGGGGAGAGATGCCCCTATAAGCCACAAACTGAGGCAATCCCTAGGAAGGAAACATCCAGCTAGAAAACTGGACCAGGGGCGTTTAGGGGAAAAAGGATACATGCATACATATGGCTGAGTCCCTTCACTATTCACCTGAAACTCTCACAACACTGTCAATCAGTTATACCCCAATATAAAATAAAAAGTAAAAAAAAAAAAAAAAACTGGACCAGAGGCATCCTGGGGCAAGGAGTCTGGCCCCCTACAGCTCGCCATCCTCCTGTCCTTGCTCCCCACATCTCAGCAAACCACATCTTTGCTGGAGCCTCTGCCCGAGGCTTCCCCCCAACCCTACTACCGCCCTCATACAGTACTACTATAAGGGGGAAGTGTGGGCAGGCCTTCCAAGTNAAAAAAAAAAAAAAAACTGGACCAGAGGCATCCTGGGGCAAGGAGTCTGGCCCCCTACAGCTCGCCATCCTCCTGTCCTTGCTCCCCACATCTCAGCAAACCACATCTTTGCTGGAGCCTCTGCCCGAGGCTTCCCCCCAACCCTACTACCGCCCTCATACAGTACTACTATAAGGGGGAAGTGTGGGCAGGCCTTCCAAGTGGGAACTGTCTATGTATACTCCCAGAGAGCTATTATTATACAGTATGCACACACAGACGTAGTACACAGTGCTAACAGTGCAGATTCTGGAGTCAGACTGCGTAGGTCCGAATACAAGATCAGCCACTTACCAGTTGTGGGATCACAGGTAAGTTACTTCACCATTATAACTACTTTCTCTGCAGAAAGTGGGGAGGATGAGATGAGTTTTCACATGGGGAAACACCTAGAACACTGCCAACACATAGCAGGCACTCAGTAAACATCAGCTGTGATGACACTTCAAATACTTTATGTGTTCTAGAAGTTTGGGGGAAATGATTATACTAATGTTAACCAACATATCTAGTATCATTCCGATTGTAAAATGCGTTCAAATTTAACAACCATAGACTTAACCAATAATCGAGAAGCTTTTCCTAAACTGGAGACTTAAAGTATCCCAAAAAGAAAACCCCAGTTCCAAATCTAATAACCTCCAAGCAATAAGGATGTAAAACAACCACCACCACCAAAAAAAAAAAAAAATCTGGCTTACAACTATTTCCCCTCTATTTTCAAAAATGTATAACAGAGGCACTTTATACAATTATTTTTTATTATTAGTATGTAATATTTTTGCTAAGATACTGATTCATTCACGTTCTGGCCTCAGGCCTCTTCTTACTTTTCTTTCTTTTTTTTTTTTTTAAAGATTTTTTTTGGTCACTCCACACAGCATGTGCCTGACCAGGAATCAAACCTGTGCCCCTGCACTGGAAGGGCAGAGTATTAACCACTGGGCCACCACTTTAAAAATTGAGGAAACAAAGAGCTCACCTTAGAAAATCTAAGAAATAGATGTATATAAGCATATAAACCATTAACCATTAAAGGAATGACATAATCAAGTGCATATAGCTACTGGAAAACTACACTGAACACATGAAGAATGAGAGTAAAAAAGGGAAATCAAAGCTTAACTATTATTACAAAAATAATCTGAACTTGCAGACCCTCTGAAAGGGTCTCAAGGATCCCCAGCGCATCCAGACTCCACTTTGAGAAGCCCTACACTAAGGAAGGAACAAGTATCAAAATTCTCATCACTTTCATTTCCTACCTTTTTTAGCTCTACAAGAGAATAATTATGGTACATTTCACTGAACTATATATGAAATGAAAATGATCACATCCTAAAATCACCAAAAAATCGTTCAATATTCTGACAAAATTGCCATTAGGTAAACTAAAATGCTATTTTTTTCCTTTTTTAAAAACAGAACACTTACCATTTAAATCATCTTAAAATGGACAATTCACTGACATGTAATACATTCACAATGTTGTGCACCAACACCTGGTTCTAGAACATTCATCATCTCCAAACGGAACCCCATATCCAGCCCATCAACACTAACCTGCTTTCAGGAGATTTGCTGATTCTGAGAATTTCATACAAATGGATCTTGTGGTCCACGCATGGCCTTTTCTGTCTGGCTTCTTTCACTTGGCATGTTTTCAAGGTTCATCCATTTGTGGCAGGCACCATTCACTCCGCTTTATAGCTGAATAATATTCCATTATAAGAATATACCACATTTTGTTTGTCCACTGACAGACAAAAGTTGATGGACGTGAGTATTTCTACCTTTTGACTGCTGTTAATAGTGCTGCTATAAAGTTTTCAGGTACGTTTTAGTGTAAACGCCTGTTTTCAATTCCTTTGGGGCTTTTCATACCTAGGAATGGAATTGCTAGGCCACATGACTGTGTATTTAGCTTACTGAGGAAGAGCAGTAACACAATTTTCCATGCCTACTAGCAATTCCAATTTTTTCACATCCTTGACAAAGGTCTATTTTCTGTTACTGTTACTTTTTAACAGCCATTCTAATGAGAGTGAAGTGGCATCTCAAGCTTTAGATTCCCATTTCCTCTAAACACACTGAACATTTCCTCATGTGCCTGTTGGGCATCTTTGCAGAAATGCCTAGGCACATCTCTTGCCCATTTGTAAAATCAGGTTATTTCTTTTTTTTCTAGGATTTTAAGAGTTCTTATTGTCAGTAGATGAAAGCACTTTAAACCTACCAGGCTTAAGAGGTCCTTTCCTCTCTACCAGGCTTAAGACAAATGCCAACCTTCCAGATGATGAAAGAGCAACTGAGAAGTTACAAGAGGTCACAGAATCAATTGTCGTTAATACTATATAATGCCTTCATTTATGTCTTAAAATGTGAGTCCAGGATTGGATCACAAATGATGATAAAATAATAAGTCATTTTTCAAAAAGTGCTTTTTAGTGAGACACCATCCCAAGTGCTTTAACACCCTCACAGCAACCCCACAAGGTAAGAACCGTGACCTACCTCCTTTTATAAATGAGAAAAGTTAAATAGCTGGCTTATAGTCATACAATCAGTAGCTGGGGCAGGCTGCCTTCAGAATTTGTGTTCTTAATCCCTTTGCTATACTGCCTCTCAACCATGAAATAACACGCCTTGCCTGAATGCCTAACTGAAGACTTTTTTAGAAGCTATACTAGTAGCTACAGCAGCACCAGCAGTAGCTACATTTTTGATCTGTCACTTTCGAGTTCTAACCTCCACTGCCTGCAAAAATCTTGGCTCCAGAATTCTTTAATTGGGTGTAGGGAATGTCACAAAGAAGGAAGCCGAAAGCCAGAGGGGTCAATGTCATTTTATCATTCCAATTTAGATCTTTTCTAAGATTTTTGAATCTGACAAAGCCTATTCATAGGATAAATGTGCCAACAGACTATTTCCAAGAGCATCTGGCTAGCATCTTGACTGAGATTATCAGAGGTTTCAGTTAATATAAAGCCAGGGCTGAAAGGTCCATCTAACTCAACCCCATAATTTGCAGTATAATTATATAGCAGTTAACGGGTTTGTAAACCGAATCTCAAACTTGAGAAGAAATCTAAAAGGTAATATGTTTCATAATGAAATCAATATAAACACAATGCCGGAGTTAACAGATTTCATTTTTTGAGCAATAATTACAGGCATCACTGACTGATACTTCCAGCATTGCTGCAACTGCCTGGAGTTATGGGACCTCAGAATTTGAAGGAACTTTATGGCATATCTAAAATAATCCATCATGAACAATTCCTGTTTCCTCTAGAATTAAAAGCTGGACTAAAGCCCTGAAGTGTGCCTATCTGATAAATGGTCATATCATAATGTTACTCTCTTATTTATGTCTGTGGTAACTCAAGAATTTTTTAAGTTCAGCTACCCAATATGCCATTTGTAAATATTTTCATGACTACAAAGGGTAGTAAATGTGAGGTTCTGTTTTCTCATCTGCAACATAGGTATTTACCGTCTTATTTACCACTCATCTCACTGAAGGGCTTCCCCCACCGTGGCTCAGCTGGTAAAGAATCCACCTGCAATGTAGGAGACCTGGGTTTGATCTCTGGGTTGGGAAGATCCCCTGGAGAATGGAAAGGCTACCCAGTCCAGTATTCTGGCCTGAAGAATTCCATGGACTGTATAGTCCACGCGGTTGCAAAGAGTAGGACACGACCAAGTGACATTCACTTCACTTCACTTTTTCACAGTATGGTGGGAAACAGATTTTAGATGGGATATGTGAAAGTGCCTAGCAAAATCCCAAAGCAGTAAGTTACATTCCTGTACATTACACACACACACATACACACATACC
>SJYX01003174.1:5949-19192 GCA_006410675.1 Oreotragus oreotragus
GTTTGATCCCTGGGTTGGGAAGATCCCCTGGAGAAGGAAATGGCAATCCACTCCAGGACTATTGCCTGGAAAATCCCATGGACAGAAGAGCCTAGTAGGCTACAGTCCATGGGGTCGCAAAGAGTCGGACACGACTGAGCTACTTCACTTCACTTCACTTCACTTCATATACCATACATAGATGGGATCATACAGGCTTCGTTACTATGTGTCTGGCTTATTTCACTTGGTATTATTTCTTCAAGGTTCATCTATGCCAGTATTTCCTACCATGTGCATTTTGTCTATTTATTTGTGCATTTACTTATGAGCATTACTGTCTCCCCTCCCACCCCCCACTGGAAAGTAAGGTCCTTGGGGGCAAGAACTCTGTTTTGCTGGTTCATCGAGAGCAGTGCCTGGTCACAGAGTAAGCATTCAAAAAATATTTGTTGAGTAACTGGCCTCCTGTTGAGGCAATTTCCTTTTTTTTTTTTTTTTGCATAGAGCTGGTCTTCTTCACTGAGCATGACTTGTAGAATCAGCAAACAATTTTTAGCTCCCACTGTGCTGAACACTCTGGGGGATAGAAAGATAAGATAGTAAAACACATGTGGCTGAGAGGGTAAAAGTGATGGAATGGATATCTATTTTCAGAGGTGTTTTTCTGAACATCATTTGCTCCGCCTTTTCTCTTTTCTTTTGAAGTATCGTTGATTTACAGTGTTGTGCTAATTTCTGCTGTACAGCAAAGACTCAGTTGTATACATATATACATCCTTTTTTTATATTCTTTTCCTTTATGGTGTATCCCAGGAGTTTGGATATAGCTCCCCGTGCTGTACAGTAGGACCTTGTTTATGCATTCTACACGTGATGCTTTGCATCTACTAACCGCAGACTCCCAGTCCATCCCTCTCTCTGTCTCCCCCTTGGCACCCACAAGTCTGATCTCTGTGTCTGTGAGTCTGTTTCTGTTTTGTAGACAGGCTCATCTGTGCAATGTTTCAGATTCCGCATATGAGTGATTTCACGTGGTGTTTGTCTTTCTCTTTCTGACTTAACTTCACTTAGTATGAATCTCTGGAGAAGGCGATGGCACCCCACTCCAGTAATCTTGCCTGGAAAATCCCATGGATGGAGGAGCCTGGTGGGNAGATTCCACATATTAGTGATTTCACGTGGTGTTTGTCTTTCTCTTTCTGACTTAACTTCACTTAGTATGAATCTCTGGAGAAGGCGATGGCACCCCACTCCAGTAATCTTGCCTGGAAAATCCCATGGATGGAGGAGCCTGGTGGGCCACAGTCCACGGGGTTGCTAAGAGTCGGACACGACTGAGCGACTTCACTTTCACTTTTCACTTTCATGCGTTGGAGAAGGAAATGGCAACCCACTCCAGTGTTCTTGCCTGGAGAATCCCAGGGACGGGGTAGCCTGGTGGGCTGCCGTCTTTGGGGTCACACAGAGTCGGACACGACTGAAGTGACTTAGCTGCAGCAGCAGCAGCAGTGTGAATCTCTAGGCCTATCCATGTTGCAGCAAATGGCATTACTTCATTCTTTATTATAGTTAAGTAGTATTCCATTGTATATATGTACCACATCTTCTTGATCCATTCATCTGTCAGTGGACATTTAGGTTGTTACCATGTCTTGGCTATTTGTATATTTTGGAGACTAAGCCTTAGTCGGGTACATCATTTGCAAATATTTTCTCCCAGTCCATAGGTTGTCTTTATGACTTTTTTGTTAAATCATTTCCTTTGCTGTGCAAAAGTTTGTACGTTTGATCAGGTCCCATTTGCTTTTTTGTGTTTTTATTTCTATTGTCTTAGGAGACCAACCTAAGAAAACATTGGTATGATTTATGTCAGAGAATGTTTTACCTATGCTCTCTTCCATACTCCCCCTTTATCTGATAATAGGAATGAGATTTTTCTTTGGGGAGTTTCCACTCCCATTTTCAGTCTCTGTGGTTCTGAGGGATTCATCTTATCCTCTGACTTCAAGGAAACACAAGCAACCCAGGCTTGCTAATAACACCCAGGAACTTTTGTTGCAATCATGGTGGGAAATGCAGCTATTCAACTGTGCTATAGAACTGAGATAATGATAACCTTGAGCTATGATGACTTACTTCATTGAAAGTTTATTTTTGAGAATGAAGACAACCCTGAAGAAATCAAAATTAAGAGATGGACGAAATGAAACTGAGTTCTTGTAACACTGCTTCCCTAGATCCAGCCATGCCTAAAGGCAAAGATCTAGTTCCTGGAATTGTCAGCTTTGTGAGCCAATACATTCTTAACACTTCCCCACTTATTTGTTATTCAGTTCAGTTCAGTTCAGTTCAGTTGCTCAGTCATGTCCAACTCTTTGCGACCCCATGAATCGCAGCATGCCAGGCCTCCTTGTCCATCACCATCTCCCAGAGTTCACTCAAACTCACGTCCATGGAGTCGGTGATGCCATCCAGCNTTCAGTGCAGTTCAGTTCAGTCGCTCAGTCATGTCCAACTCTTTGCGACCCCATGAATCGCAGCACGCCAGGCCTCCTTGTCCATCACCATCTCCCAGAGTTCACTCAAACTCACGTCCATGGAGTCGGTGATGCCATCCAGCCATCTCATCCTCTGTCGTCCCCTTCTCCTGCCCCCAATCCCTCCCAGCATCAGAGTCTTTTCCAATGAGTCAACTCTTCGCATGAGGTGGCCAAAGTACTGGAGTTTCAGCTTTAGCATCAGCCCTTCCAAAGAACACCCAGGGCTGATCTCCTTTAGAATGGACTGGTTGGATCTCCTTGCAGTCCAAGGGACTCTCAAGAGTCTTCTCCAACACCACAGTTCAGAAGCATCAATTCTTTGGCTCTCAGCTTTCTTCACAGTCCAACTCTCACATCCATACATGACCATAGCCTTCACTAGACAGACCTTTGTTGGCAAAGTAATGTCTCTGCTTTTCAATTTGCTTACTTTAATCTGAATTGGATTTCTATTTCTGACCAATATAAGGGAGTTGGACAAAATGTCCCATGGGTTGCCTCTTGGGCAACATATAAGGAAATCCCTCTGTGAAGGGAGGATCAGGTGCTTGTGGGGTTAGGAAACTCAGGGTGGTTATCCAATAAAAAGTTAAAGGAGCTGGGATATTCACTAAGGAAGAGAAGCTTCTGGGAAACAGGGATACGCATACCCTTATATATGTAAAAAGCTGTCACATGGGAGGGGAATTAGATCTGCTAATTATTTATTTATATATATATATATTTTGCTGTGCTGGGTCTTTGCCACTGCATGGGCTTTTCTCTAGTTGCAGTGAGTAGGGGTTACTTCACTGGTACTTGAACTTCTTATTGTGGTAGCTTCTCTTGTCTGGAGCTCTAGGCATGCAGGCTCCAGTGACTTGGGCTCAGCAGTTGCGGTGCCCAGGCTCTAGAGCGCAGGCTCAATAGTTGTGGTGCGTGGGCCTAGTTGCTCCACGGTAGGGGTTACTTCACTGGTACTTGAACTTCTTATTGTGGTAGCTTCTCTTGTCTGGAGCTCTAGGCATGCAGGCTCCAGTGACTTGGGCTCAGCAGTTGCGGTGCCCAGGCTCTAGAGCGCAGGCTCAATAGTTGTGGTGCGTGGGCCTAGTTGCTCCACGGCACGTGGGATCAGGGATCAAACCTTGGTATCCTGCATTGGCAGGCAGATTCTTTACCACTGAACCATCAATGTAACCTTAGATTTACTTTAAATGATGCAAGAGGGAATATCAGCACCAACAGATGAAAGTGTTCAAGAAACAGGTGTCAGTTGAATTGAAAGAACAATTTTGAGGTTTCAGGAGTAGCCCAAAGATACAGTGGTAGCTTCGAAGTGAATGGATCTAAGGCTGGGATGTATACAGAAAGGAAAAAAACACAACCCTGTATGGGTCTCATTCTAGACAACCCTTGAGTTCCATTTAGTCTGGGTTCTCTGCCTGTGCTGAGTGATGCAGACATAGAATAAGTTCGTTACTTGAAGTCTTTAAATGTACAACCCCTCCTCCTCACTGCTGGGCCCAGTATCAACATCCTGGAAGTTAATTACAAGATTGTCCAAAACCACAATGGACATGGGCTGAAAGGTGTGTTGGTCTATGGGTTATTATAGAAGTGGGCTTTTCCAAGGATTGTGAAAAAAGTTTTTCTTCTTTGATTAGTCTTTTCTGTCAGACAATATCTGGAACCAAAACATGTGCTTTGGTTTTGTTAAGAATTATATTTAATGTGAAGAGTCTGGGTCACAGCCCTGGAGAGTTTCTGGACGGCAACCACAGCACAGGCCTGAGACAAAGATGCTCCCAACATGCCAGAAGCTCAGTGGTAAAGAACCTGCCCGCCAATGCAAGAGATGCAGGAGACGCGTGCCCGATCCCTGGGTTGGGTAGATCCCCTGGAGAAGGAAATGGCAATCCACTCTAGTATTCTCGCCTGGAGAGTCCTGTGGCCAGAGCAGCCTGGTGGGCTATAGTCCATGGGGTTGCAAAGAGTAGGACACGACTGAGCGATTGAGCACGCAAGCAATATGCTACTGTGCTGGGGCCCACACTGTTCCTGTGGTAACACAGGGGCTCTGTAAAGAAACATCAAACTCTCATCAGCCTGTCTCCTGTGGTCCCTCAGACCTTGTTTTTGGACCACCACACAGACTTCAGAAGGTGTCTCTGGATAAGAAGAAAAGCTATAGTGAGGAAGAAAATATATCATTACGATGTGGCAGAAACAGGGCTTTGGAGTCAGACAGAACCAGGTTTGATTTCTGACTCTATCTTGGATCTGCCACTCCATTTTCCAGAGTCTCAGTTTCTTCACTTAAAAAAGGAGGATAATGACACTCTTTTAAAGGAGTATTTTGAGGATTAAAGATGGTACTATTAGGTGCTCATTACAGAGGATGGATGGTTATTAAAAGAGCGAAAAAATATTTAAATAATGGTAGCTAGTGGTCCAGAAGTACAAAGATGAAGATTCGCTTCTGTGGGACAAGTTGTCTTCAAAGAATTCTCTTGAATCCTGTTCTTTCAACATGAAAGCTACTGCTGAAGATGACAAACTTCAAGGCAAGATCAATGATGAGGACAAACAGGAGATTCTTGACACATGTAGTGAAATAATTAACTGGCTTAATAAGAATCAGACTGCTGAGAAGGAAGAATTTGAACATCAGGAGAAGGAGCTGGAAAAACTCTGCAACCCCATTGGTACCATGTTGTACCAGAGTGCAGGAGGCAGGCCTGGAGGGCTTCATCCCTGGTGGTGGAGCTCCTCCATCTGGGAGTGCCTCCTCCGGGCACACCGTTGAAGAGATTGATTAAACTAACCTAGCATATGGATTTAGCATCATTCCACTGAAGGACCCAAATTGATAGTAAATTTCATGATGCTTTTAATGTTGAGCTGCTATAGTACATAACTGGGCATTCCTGACACTTGGATATGGATATTTACACAGGGAAAGGAAATAATATTGTACTTTATAAGCACTGTATTGTAAGTGGAAAAAGCAATGTCTTAAATTATATTTAAAATTGGCACAGGGACTTTTCTGGCGGTACAGTGGTTAAGAATCTGCCTTCCAATGAAGAGAACTTGGGTTTGATCCCTGCTTGAGGAACTAAATAAAGAGCCCACACTCAGTGAGGCAACTAAGCCCGTGTTGCAACTACTGAGCACACAGACCTCAGCTAGAGAGCCCATGAGCCACAGCTACTGAGCTCGAGTGCTACAACAAAGACCCCACATGCTACAACTAAGACTGGATCCAGCCAAAAAATACTAATAAACACATAAGTATTTAAAAAATTGCACACACATGCAAAAAAGATTTCTAGAAGACCAAAGGGCCTTCAAAACCCAAAGGTGGCCCTTAAATGGTTGATTTTTAGGTACAAGCAGGCAAGTGAAAGAAAGAGTTATTTTCTTGGGAGGAGGTCAAAGACAGTATGAAAAATAGTTGGAGACTTTCAATGCTTTGTGTGGGAGATTCTGCCAGTCACCCTGCCAAATCCATCTTCCTTCTTTCCTGGGCATGTTGCTAGATCATATTTCCCTTCCCCTTTTGCGGTTAAGGGTAGCCCTGTGACCAAATTCTCTCCAGTGGAATGTGAGTGGTAATGATATGTAGCACTGGGGGACTCAGGCTTTAAAATGATGGGCATGTCTCCCCCTCTTTTCCCTTCCCACCAGCTGCAACCCAGATGTGGCTGCAAAACCAGCGTCAGTCATGCAAACAGATTATAAATGGGCTCTGGAGATGGTAGAGCCACAAGTTGGAAGGAACCTGGGTGTTCACAAACTGTGAGCAGCTGAGCTGCCAGCTATCATGGAGTATTATAGGAGAGAAAAATAGACTTTTTTGCTCCCTAAACCATAGTTTTATCAGGTCTCTCTATTATAGTAGCTGAGCCTTGCTCTGAGTAGGCATCCATTTCTGAAAGCTGGTTTCTTTTCCATAAACAATAGACAGTTGTGATATAGCAAGGAAAGCCCTAGACTCAAGAAATTTGGCTGCATCGTGAGAATGATCACCAATTTGTGCTTTGCATTATAAATTGACAGTTTTTCTCTGTGAGACATAGTTTCCTCATCGGTAAAAATAGCAACCACAGAAGTATGAGGCGCTTAAGTGAAAGTCTCGTAAACTGTCAAAGGCCACACAGGTGTGAGGGCCTCTCGGTGTCCTGGGCAGTGGAGGGCACTAGCCTTGCTCTGTTTCAGCCGAGAGTCAAGGTGGAGTCATCTGAAAAGGAGCTAGGGAACAAAAGTCGTTGGAATGTGATTGCTTGTTTCCTGGACCAGTTGTTATACCGGAGGCCGGCAGTGGAATGTATGTACTCCTAGTCAGCTAATCATAAAAATATGCAGAATTATAGATACAGCAAGAGCTTGTGTAACACCTTACATTACAAAGAGCTGTCTGCAGAGGGGCACAGCGCTGAAAGCACAGCCATGGCCATCGTGAGGCCGCCTTCCGAGATAAATGCTGGCGTTTGGCTCTAAATGCCAACATCCTTAGCTAATTTAAGTAATGCATGAGCAGGAAGAATTTGGTGGCTGGGAGCCCAAGTGGAGTTGTGTAAAGAACTCTTAGGAGCAGCTAGTAACCTCACAGCAGAAGGCCCGGTTGCATGATGGGAAATGTAACATTTAATCAAATCTGGGATGGGGAGAGGAGTTGCTGAGAGGGCTGGGGGGTGGGAGCTGGGGTCTTGGCAAGAGGCAGGCTGCTAAGGGGACTCTGGCAGGGTCTCCACTACACCACAGATGGCTTTTGTCTCTGTGGTTCATTTGTTCTGAGTGAAATCGGCCTCTTCCCAGATTAGAAGTTCCACCACCCTCTTATTAAAGAGCCTGGAGGGGCTCAGCCAGAACTTAGGGGGAAAGACATCTCTCCTGTTGAGAAGGAGGGCAGCCACTTACCTCTGATGTGAAGGGCCCTTAATTTTCTGAACTGGAAAGTCCTTCAGGAGATTGTCTCATCCATTCCCCACCTCCCCCACCGCCATCTCCAACTCTCAGTTGAGCAAATTGAGGCTTGGAGTAGGGAAGCAGCGTTCTCAAGGTTGCACAGAAGAGTTAGGGTCCTCGGAGATTAACTCTTCCAATCCAAACCACCCTGCTGGCCTCCACCCTGTTATTGCACAAACACAATACCAAAGTGCAGAGAAAGTGACAAACTCAATTTCAGGGCAGAGGAGGGAGTAGTAGCCAGTTTCTCTGGTCCAACTCCATGGTATTTTGATCGTGAGAGTTCAGCATCTTCTCAGCTGAGGGTGCTGTGCATCAGAGGCTCCTCTCCGATCCAGTTTACTGAGTCTCTCTGCAGCTGTTGGCAGCTGGGGAAGGGGTCTCTGCAGGATAGGAAGTGCTCTGCTGCCCAGACTGGGTCAGCTGCTTGTACTTGAATGAATCAGCTGTGACCAGGAGGCAGGATATTTGCAGATGATGGTCATTCCTACAATAAGCAGATTGATGGAGAAAAGAAAGATCATTCCTGGGAGAAGGGGGTGCTAAGCAAATAGTATCCATGGACATAATATTGTAGCCTTGACCTCAACTGTCTTCATCTGTAAAATGGGGACAGTAATTATGCCCATGCCATAGGGCTGTTACGAAGATTAAATATCATTATATGTAAAATCTGCTTTACATAAGCACCCAATACATAGCGGTGGCCTTCTCCCTTTGCATTTCCCTTTTTTTTTTTGCTGCATGAGGGATCTTAGTTGCCTGACCAGGGATCAAACCTGCACCACCTGCATTGGAAGAGCAGCATCTTAACCACCAGCGAAGTCCCCTCCCTTTGTTTCTTCAAGAGTATTTCTGTAATTGGAAGCTATCTCCTGTACTGAAATTCACTTTAAAAGAGAAAGAACATTTGACCAGGAAGCCCCAGTATGAAGAAGGAGAGCAATGTAATCAGGAAAGAAGGTAGGGGGAGGAAGCAGAGAGAATGACCAGGAAGCTGTTACAATAGGCCAGGAAAAAGATGCTTGTGGCTTGGTCCAGAATAGTAGGAGATGATGGAAAGAGAGAAGCGGGACAGTTTTAAAATCACTACGAGCTATCACTTCACACCTGTCAGAATGGCTATCATCAAAAAAAACACAAATAACAAATATTAGGAGAATGTGGAGAAAGGTAAACCTTTGTACACTGTTGGTAGGAATGTAAATTAGTGCAGCCACCGAGGAAAACAGCATGGAGCTTTGTCAGAAAGCTCAAAATAGAACTACTATATGATCCAGCAGTTCCTCTTCTGCATGAAAGTGAAAGAGGAAGTTACTCAGTTGTGTCTGACTCTTTGCGACCCCATGGACTGTACCATGGAATTCTCCAGGCCAGAATACTGGGGTGGGTAGCTGTTCCCTCCTCCAGGGGAATCTTCCCAAACCAGGGATCAAACCCAGGTCTCCCACACTGCAGGTGGATTCTTTACCTATTGAGCCACAAGAGAAACCCAAGAATACTGGAGTGGGTAGCTGATCCCTTCTCCAGCAGAGAACACACACATACACAATAGAATACTCAGTTCAGTTCAGTCGCTCAGTCGTGTCCGACTCTCTGCGACCCCATGAATCTCAGCACGCCAGGCCTCCCTGTCCATCACCAACTCCCGCAGTTCACTCAGACTCACGTCCATGGAGTCTGATGGATGGTGATGCCATCCAGCCATCTCATTCTCTGTTGTCCCCTTCTCCTCCTACCCCCAATCTCTCCCAGCATCAGAGTCTTTTCCAATGAGTCATCTCTTTGCATGAAGTGGCCAAAGTACTGGAGTTTCAGCTTTAGCATCATTCCTTCCAAAGAGCACCCTACTTAGCCATGAAAAAAATGAAATTTTGAAAATGAAAAAAATGAAATTTTGTTTGCAGAAACATGGTTGGACTTGGAGGGCATACAAGTCAGACAGAGAAAGACACTGTATTATATCTCAAATGTGGAATCTTTAAAAAACAACAAGCTAATGAATATAGCAAAAGAGAAGCAGACTCAGAGATATAAAGAACAAACTAGTGGTTACCAGTGGGGAGATGGGGAGGGATTAAGGGGTACAAACTGTTGGGTATAAGATAGGCTATAAAGGATGTATTATATAACATGAGGAATATGTCCAATATTTTGTAATGACTATAAATGGAATGTGACTTTAAAAAACTGTATTAAAAATAAATTTTAAAAAGAGAAGTGGAGCAGATTTGAGATGTTCTGAGAGTTGACAGCACTTGGATGTGGGGAACAGAGGTAGGTACAAATCAATAAGAGCTCCTCAGTTTAATGTTTAATTGTTTTTTTAAAAAACTTTATCTTCATTTTCTTTTTCCTGGGTGGTTTATTGACTAATTCTTTTTTTAAAAAAATTGTGCTTACTTTTTGAATTGTCAACAGTTTCACCTGATACAAAATCAAGATCTAAAAGGTGTACAGGGAAAATTCTCCCTCCACCAACCATTAGACCTCCAAGAAAGCAATGTGTATTCTGAATTTAATACATATCATTCCAGGAAAATTTTATGCATATAGAAGCAAATATATATATATATGGATATACATATATATGGATCACACACACACAATGGAAATATTTCTCCCCTTTTATATAAGTAACAGACATTTTTCTGCACCTTGATTTTTCTACTTAAGAACACATCTTGAAGATTATTCCCATCGTAATTATCTTGCTACCTAACAAATTACCTCTGAGCTCAGTGGCTTGTGACAACATTTACATCTCAGTTTCTAGCTTACTTGGGTCGTCCGCTCAGGGCCTCTCCCAGGCTGCTGTCAAGGTGTCAGCTGGGATCAGATGCCAAGTTCACTTGTGCAGCTGTTGGTAGGGTTCAGTCCCTTAGGAGCTGCCAGACCCTTGGTTTCGTCCCTTGCAGGACCTGGCTGCCTCTCCAGCATGGCAGCTTACATAATCAGGGTAAGTGCCCTGAGAAAAGAGTGAACAAATTGGAAGTCCTTAGCTTTTTAAAGCCCAATCTCTGAGTGACCTCCAAGGCCTTTGTTGTATTCTAGCCATTGGAAGACGATATTAGGTCCAGCTGTTCCCCATCCCCACCCCAACCACCATAATCATCCATATACACAAGGAGGGGATTATACACGGATATAAATCCTGGGAGGTGGGATATACACAAGGAGGGGATTATACACAGATATAAATCCTGGGAGGCGGGATCACCAGCAGCTATTTCAGAAGCTGCTGACCACAATTCTCTCGAAGCACATAATAAAAAGCACACTGGTTCTGTCCCAGCCTCCCATCAAACGGATGGGCCCTTGTTCCTTTAACTGGGGTTCTGCTGATAGGCTGACCTGTTAACGTCTTTTACCCCTACCGGTGGGGAAGTTCCTGAGAGTGGGGGTCTTGGGTGTGTGGTGCATGTAGTTGGCACTCAGCTATTGCTATGCTCTTTGGGGTGTGTGTAGGGTGGAGAAAGTTTTGTTGGGTCTGTCTTGATCAGGACAGACCCTAAGCTGTTGCTTGTTCTTCATGGAACTGTGGGTGCTTTGACTGGATAGAAGATTTGAGGAACTCCATTCCAGAGGACTGCAGAAAGCACATTTGAACCTGATTGTCACCTGGAACAGAAACTGTGAAAAGGGCCTGGACCAGCTCGGACTGGATGTACATGATATATACACAATATTCTGGACTGCACTGATCTCGGACCTTCTGTATTTCTGTAATCATTCTGCAATTTGCAAAGAGCAAGGCCATGACCTCAGGATGGGGGTAAATGCCATTAAAGAAAAATTCCTACTGCCAGTCATCCTAAGAGGACAATGTCCTGGGGAAAAATTGAGGACTCAAGATGCGAGCCCTGGGGATGACAGGGAAGTTTCTCTCTCTCCTCCTCTGTCCATGCGTTTAGAAAGTTGCATCTGGGGACTTCCCTGGTGGTCCAGTGGCTAAGACTCCATGCTCCCAATGCAGGGGACCAAGGTTTGAACCCTAGTCAGTGAACTAGATCTCACAACTAAGAGTTAGCATGCCACAGTGAAGGTTGGTTTCCCCAGTGGCTCAGCAGTGAAAAATCCACCTACAATGCAGGAGACCTAAGTTTGATCCCTGGGTCAGGAAGATCCCCTGGAGAAGGAAATGGTAACCCACTCCAGTATTCTTGCCTGGGGAATCCCAAGGACAGAGGAGCGTAGTAGGCTACAGTCCATGGGGTCACAAAGAGACACGACCTAGCGATTAGACAACCGTGAAGATGGAGATCCCTCGTACCACAGATAAGACCTGACACAGTGAAATAAATATAAACTAAAAAAAAGAAAGTTGCATCTGTCCTCTGATGGAAGGCACAGTCCAAGCAAACCTTGGAGGTGGTACTGGACTGGACCCTGGCGTATGGAACTAGCCAGGGCTAGCCAGGTCAGGGACCTTGTGAGATTACCTGGGTAATGGCCTGGAATCTGTAGACTGTGAGAAAAACCATATCAGTCATGGTCTTGAGTATTTCTCTTTGTTTTACTCTTCTTCCATGGTCTCCGAAATTTTGTCAGCTCATGCTAGAAGCTGTGCCTGGTTTCTGTTAAGTATGATGCATTGAGAAAAGGGCCCTGGCCATGCTTGGGGCTGAGTGGCTATGAGGAGGCCAGTGGAAGGCTCCTTGGTGCAAGCATCCACAGAGAGTGGTCATGCCCAGGCAGGTGGGAAGACACAGAGGCTGTGGGACCACTGCAGAAGCTGAAGGGGAAGAGTAGAAAGGGGGAGTTCTAGGGCTGGTGTAACCCAGCACTAAGGTGCTCTCCAAGATTGCTGGAACACTCTGCAGGGGCTGGGTTCCCATAAGGGCCTATAGGGTTCAAAGTTAGTTGTAATTTAAGTATTTAAAGGGAATAAGATAGCTTTATTATCCTTGGCTGGGGAAGCCTGAACATAGCCATTCTCTTAGATGTGGTAGTAAAAGATAACACCAATAATCTTGTGTGTTGACATTTTAATAGAACACTTTACAAAGCATTTTTACATATGCCCCTTGCCAGTAGATCTTCAAATAAATCTACAAGGTAGGTAGAACAGGTATTATTTAATTATTCTTATTAATTAACAGATGAGGCATATGAAACCTGTAGGTCAAATATGATTAAATGTCAACAACTTACATGGTTCAGCTGAATATTATGATATAAATAGAAACTATAATTATTATTGGAAATAAAAACAGTAATAGTTACCTTTTTTTTTAAAAAAAGCACCTCACCAGACACAAGATCTGCTGGCACTTTTTGTTTTCATAATTTTTGTTATTTTTTGGCTACACCGTGCAGCATAAGGGATCTTTGTTCCCCTACCAGGGATCAAACTCACGCCCCCTGCAGTGGAAACACTGAGTCCTTAACCACTGGACTGACAGGGAAGTCCCAGTAACTTTTTAAAGAAAACCATTACATACCTGGCATATTGCTAAGCTCTTACCACATTTTCTCTCATTTAGTTCTCAGGAGAACTTGCTGAGATGGTTTGATAAATTGCAACCATGTTCACCCTGCTTATTTAACTTATATGCAGAGTACATCATGAGAAACGCTGGGCTGGGCGAAGCACAAACTGGAATCAAGATTGCTGGAAGAAATGTCAATAACCTCAGATATGCAAATGACACCACCCTTATGGCAGAAAGTGAAGAACTAAAGAGCCTCTTGAAGAAAGTGAAAGAAGAGAGTGAAAAAGTTGGCTTAAAGCTCAACATTCAGAAAACTAAGATCATGGCATCCAATCC
>SJYX01003174.1:23978-35532 GCA_006410675.1 Oreotragus oreotragus
CAAGGGGGCCAGATCAAGAGGGGAGGAAAGTGAAGCTGGATAAGTGCAGGTGTTGATACACAAAGTACTCTCCCATGATAGCCGATTTAACAGCCTGGCCAGAAACCCAGGAGGTAGTGCTAACACACTTTAAAGATGGATTTTAGAAGCGTAGGAAAAGCAAAGGTCCACACGAGCGAAGTAGAAATGTCAGAGCTGCTGTGGCAGAGGGTGGAGGAAGAAATCAAAAGGCCCAGAGGAGTGGCCGTGTCAGAGTGTTTGTAGTGCTGGAGGCCAGAAAACCCACCAGCCAACTCTGTGCTGCGGAAAGCCCTGGAGAGCATCCTTTATGGAGACAGTAAGGAAGAAGCTGGGGAGGGAGGGGCACAGTAGCAAATGCTATTACAGAGCTGGGCTGTCTGATACCCATGGGGATTAGAGGATCCGGACATAATGGCAGTCAGGCGGCGGTGCTTAGCATTTAGAACCCAGGTAGGCACAATGATTACAGTGGACGGTAAAATCTGAGTGGCAATCCGAGTGGCAGTCAGGAGCGCTTGACCTGCAGGGGACTATGGAGATGGTTAATAGGACACAGTGTTTCTAGACGGTGGATAAGATAGATGGGTGTATTACTTCATTTAGACAATCAAAAGAAATCAAGGATGGATGATCAGGGGGCTGAAGGCAGCCGCCCCCAGTAAAATGTCGTGATCTCTTAACCAGTTTCTGGACCTGAGCCATTGACTAAAGGACATGGAACATCATGACAAATTTGAATTCAGTACTACTCCCTCCAAGTTCTTTCCAAAAAGAACCTGTGACCATTTACTTGTGTAACTGAGCATGAGACGGGGAATGTCCTTGTCCAAGGACTTGGCAGAATTTTTGGCCACAGGGTCTGAATTGACAATCCAGGGTTTGAATTGACAGGGATTCAGGGTGTGAATGGAGAAGGCAATGGCACCCCACTCCAGTACTCTTGCCTGGAAACTCCCAAGGATGGAGGAGCCTGGTAGGCTGCAGTCCATAGGGTCGCAGTCAGACACGACTGAGCGACTTCACTTTCACTTTTCACTTTCAAGCATTGGAGAAGGAAATGGCAACCCACTCCAGTGTTCTTGCCTGGAGAATCCCAGGGATGGCGGAGCCCAGTGGGCTGCTGTCTGTGGGGTCGCACAGAGCCGGACATGACTGAAGCGACTTAGCAGCAGCAGCAGCAGGGTGTGAATTGACAGGGTCTGGTGACCGAAAGTGCCATCAGCACCACCCTCTCCATTAGAGTGAGGGGCAATAATGGAGCCCTGGCCTTGCTCCAGCTCACTGTGAGTTTACAGGTCCAGTGTGGTAACTTACTGTTCCTGGGTGTGTATTGGAAGAGACAATACTTGGTAGCTGGTAGAATCCCCTATATGGGTTCCTTGGCCTATGGAATAAGAGCTAATACAGTAAAGAAGGCTAACTGAAGCCTCTAAAATGCTCCCTCTCCCTGGCCAAAATGGTAAATCAAAATACAAGATTGTATCTATCCCAGGGGGAATGGCTGAAATCAGTGCCACCCTGAGTGATAAAAACATGCAGGAACGGTGGTCTCTGTCGTATTCCCATTTAACTCACCCATCAGGCCTCTACAGAAACTGGATAAAATTGCTGATGAGAGTAAACTACCGCAAAGCTAACCAAGCAGGAGCCCCGTTGGTGCTGTTTTGCTAAGTAGGGTATCTTTGCTGGAGCAGATCAACAGCCTCCAGTACTACATGGTGCCTGCCCATCGATCTTTTTTTTTTTTTCTTCTTCATCATTGATCTGTTTTTTGTTTTCTTTTCCATCCCTGTCAGAAAGGAGGGTCAAAGCAGTGCCCATTCACATGGAGCAGAGGACAGGATACATTCGTGTCTTGCATCAGGGCTGTGTTAACTCCCCCGCCTTCTACCATCGTGGAGTCTGGAGGGACCTGGATCGTCTGGACATTCCACAGAGCATCACAGGAGAGTGCACCGTACCAATGACCCCATGTTAATGAGACCAGTTGAGGAAGAAGTAACAAGTATGATGTTTTTACTCTAGAGGGGAGGATATAAGTCCTATCTAGATTTAGGGCCCAACACATCAGTGATGCACATAGAGGTCAGTGGCCTGGGGACGTCCCCTCCAAAGTGAAGGATGTAGAGAGCAAATGGTGGGCCACTGCAGCCCAGGTGAGACTGCACTCCCATGGAACTGTCCCCCCAGCTGCAGCTGACATCACAGGCCAGTGGAGGGTATGTGACGCAGGGCACTAGCTCCCCATTATACAGATGAGGCAACAAAGTCTCAGCAAGGTTAAATGCATTGCCCATTAACACAGGGTTGGCAAGTGGTGGATTTGGATTAAAATCTACATCTGTTTGACTTCAAAATCCATCTTCTTTAATACCTGTGTTGCATAGCTAATGAGCCCAGGAACAGAGTGAATGTGTGTGGCCTCTTGTATTTTGGGTACTCTGAGAATCAGGCTGTGCAGCAGAGAGGCCTGCAGGGGAAGCCTTTGTAGGACTGGCATCCGCAGGGAATGAAGAAGGCAGGACTGGGCACAGAGGTTGAGGGCATCATGCAGGCCGTTCTGGAGCTCAACTGACTCTGTAGGGTTGTCCCTCCTGGCAAGTAGGGGCTAAGCCTTTGTACTCCTTCATGGAGGCGGTCCTTGGGCTTGAGAAAGGTGGGCCTTCTCACCCAAGGCAAGTCCTTGAGGTGACTCAGCTGAGAGCCATCAGCCTTCAGCACTTCCAGCTGCTAGGGAAGATGGGCTTCAGCCCTGGAGAGGGCTCTGGGTGAGTCCCCATGCTATCCACCACTTCTCTCCAGCCCACAGCTAGTGAGCTAGTGGCTGAGGAGCAGGAACACACACGGAGGTCCTCTGTCTCTAAGCCTAATGAGCTTAGCCTTGTTTTTCCAGCTCCATCATGTACTCCCCTATCTCAGGGTACGTGAGCAAGAACATGGGCTCCAACTGGGTGTCGTTGAGTGACAAGACCAGGACCAGTAACTGTCAAACTTGATCAGTCAGGACAAGGAGGAGGTGGTGTTGTGAGGGAATGCTATCTTCATCTGAGAAGAGAGAAGAAATTTCATTTACTCAAAAAAATCGAGTGCTTACTATATTCCAAGCCCTGCTCTAAGTGTGGAAGAAGTTGAAGAAAGTAAACAGATCTCCTTCCCTTTAGAACTTCCTTTCTATGGAGGAGGACAATGGGGGAGTGAGCCCTGGTCCTCCAGGGCTTCAAGTGGACTTGCTTACTTGAGAAGATGAGGAGTGAAATAGGTCTGCAGCCTTTTCATAAGATGTCTGCAGGAAAATGACGCCTAGTCGGTTTCTTGTGTGGTTATCTGCCATATATAAGCAAGTAAGGAAGTGTGGGTAAAAGTTGCTATCTTTGGGAGGGAGTAGAATGGGTGGAATGGGGGAGTAAAGGGGACTTTAATCCTCTCACTCTCTCCCAGCCTCTCTCCCTGCCTCCCCTTTCCTTCACCACCTCCTTATTGCCCGGGTACCCAGGGTGCAGCCACTGTGCACGGGTTGGGTGTGTGGTGGGGGGCTGCCCTGGTTTCCCCTCAGCTCTGTTTGAGCTGGAAGGGCACTTGGAGTCTCCCTGCCTAGTCCCTCTATTCCTTCACCCTCAGGACTCCTGTTGGTGTTGGGGAAGCAAGGACTTGGATAGTCCATAAAATGGGGCCGATGTTTGGGAGAGTCATTCTACAGACTTTAATTTTGTACTTTGTATAGTTCTGTGCTACTTGAAAGTTTTATAAGCATGCTGTGTATATTGCATGGCTAGTGTTGTTGTTGTGAGTTTGTTTGTTTACTTATATCTTTCTTTTTAAAATTTATTTGGCTGCACCGGGTCTCAGTTGCAGCATGTGAGCTCTTGGTTGCAGCATGTGGGATCTAGTTCCCGTACCAGGGATGGAACCTGGTCCTTCTGCATTGGGAGCATGGAGTCTTAGCCACGGGGCCACCAGCTTATACCTCTTTTTTGGGCATTGCAGGAAGAAGACTCTGGCTGACAAACCAGGCCTGTCTCCAGACTCCTCGGGGTGAGAACCTCTTGGCTGGCACCCACCTTTGGCCAAATAATGAAGGTAGTCGGGCTGCGTATCGGAGCCCAGCCTCTCTGTCTGGGTCTCCCTTTGTGGGCACATCCCCTACCCTATCTCCCTGTAGCCCCTTCCCTTGAATGATTGTGGTTGTAGTTCATCTTGGTGAGGACTAAGTTCTCTCCAGATGGGCTTCCTCTCTCCTGGAGCCTTTTTGCTCGGGGTGAAAGGCTCTGTGTCTTGAGAAGGGAACACTCAGCGGTAGCTGCTGCTGGTGGTGATTCGGTGACAGCAGACTCTCCTTAGAGAGGACCTGTGAGTCCCTTGGGGACAACCAGGCTGGCTTTGGAGACAAGTTGTAAGATCCATCATGAATAATTTTGTTTGTTTGAAGTGTAGTTGGTTTACAGTATCATGTTAGTTTCAGGTGTACAGCATAGAGATTCAGTATTTTTGCAGGTTATATTTGCAGGTTATATTCCATTATATTGATAGTTTTTACAAGAGAATGGGTATAACTCCCTGTGCTATGCAGTAACCCTTGTCGCTTAGCTCCTTCCTATATAGTAGTTTATTTCTGCAAACCCCATACCCCAAATTGATCCCTCCCTCCCCTCTCCCCTGTGGTAACCGTAAGTTTGTTTCCTATGCCTGTGAGTCTGTTTCTGTTTTGAATACAGAATCACTTGTAGTATTTCTTAGATTCCACATATGAGTGATGTCAGAGAGTATATTTGTCTTTCTCTGCCTGACTTTGCTAAGCACAATATTCTCTAGGGGCCATCGTTGCAGATAGCTGGGAACTGCATTCAGTGCCCACTCTTCTGGAAATAGAGCCACGATTTTGCCTTAGTGATTGACCTGTCTTTCATCTGATACATTTTGATGGGATTGGCCATCAAGGGACCCCATCATCTCTGGCCAGAGGATGAGCTGTGTCACCCAGTATTTAGGCTGATTAAATACTCTGTCCTAGCAAGAGAGAGCAGCTGATACCCAAACAGAAAATGTTTGGGGTCTGTTTATCTGAGTTCCAGTGACTATACCCTGGCGTCTGCCTCCTGGATTCCTGAAGCTGCTGTCCTACCTGTCCTTCTGACTTCAGTTTTCCTTTGGGTTCTCTGGTGCCTCCCATCTTCCAATAAAGTACTTTCTGGGTAAGGTACCCAGTCAGTCTCTATTGCCTACCACATAAGACCCCAGGCTAATATGGCACCCACGCCCACTAGGTCTTTCAAGCCCCATTCCCTCCCCTGACAGTGGTTCAGCCTACTCAGTTTGTACACATGTGTGTGGTTCTGCTGATTTTACTTGTACTGTGGATGGGGTGTGGGCACTGGTTGAGCAGGTCAGGTCAGGCATGAGGAACTAAGGGAGATGGTGGGGTCACCTAGATTCATATCCCTGTTCTGAACCATGCTGTCAGATTGGAATTGCACAGGCATGGGAAGGGGTCTGTGGCAGATACAGGCAGAGCAAAAAGCCATAGTGTGAACACACTGTGTCTTCTCAAAGTGCCAGCTTGAAGATTGGGGGCAGGGAGACATGGTGGTTGATTTTTGGTTTGGGTGTTTTGTTTTGTTTTTTCTATTTTATATTAAATACATACATATTTTCCTGGAGGCTCAGTTGGTAAAGAATCAGCCTGCAATGCAAGAGACGTGGGTTTGATCCCTGGGTCAGGAAGATCCCGTGAAGAAGGGTATGGCAACCCACTCCAGTGTTCTTGCCTGGAGAATCCCCATGGTACATAGAGTCGCAAAGAGTCAGACATGACTGAAGCAACTTAACACACATTAAAAAAAATTTTTTTAATTAAATACGTGTATATTTGGACATAGAATAAAAGAATCTGCAGCAATTTTTATGTGAACACAAGTGTATTCTAAGAAATGTCCTACCGGCAGAGAGCCAATTGCATGTGCATATCTAAACCTCTTGGCAGTATGCATTCTTCTCTGCAGCTATAAATGGTTCATTGGAAATTTAGAGAGACACTGGTATCAGGAGCTTTGATTAAACTACACAGGCTGTTCTAATCCAGGTTGCCTCCTCTATCTACGCTCAGATTCCTTTTTGGGTTGAGCTAGAAGTGGGAGCCTTTCAGAGTCTTGCTGTCCCTGATGTCTTTCCAAGACCCTAATTACTGTTACCTTGTTAAAAATGGGCACACTTCTTAAAAAACTCTTCAGAGGAGAGACAGCCCTTTCTTCTGTGGGTAAATGTAGAAAGCTTAAAATCAGTGTGGTGGATCTTATGCTAGAGATGCTAAATATATAGATTCCTGTTATGTTCTGGGCATTTCCCATGTTTAATCATTATATCCATAAGGCAAAAATAGTGTTAGTCCCCACGGTATAGATGAAGATATTGGGGTTCAGTGAGGTTGGGTAAAAAGCCCAAAGCCACACAGCTAATTAGGCCATTTTTTTCTTAAATATCATTCTTATTCATCTCCCCCTTTTAAAACTATCCTCTTTAAATCCACAAAACTCCTCAGCCTGAATGGGTTTATTGTCTGATACTTTCTCCCTAACCGGGGATAGGGACTGGGTGTGGAAGGAGGAGAGTTCTCTTTACCCAGGGGACTCTGGCCACCTGAGGCTGGAGAAAGGCCCAGAGAGGAGGAGGGGCCTGAAGACAGGTTGCCCCCAGTGCTTCTCTCCTGTGGAGCAGAGGCTCTCAATCTTTTTGGCACCTGGGACTAGTTTCATGGAAGAGGGAAGTTTCCAGAATGATTAAAGCATATTACATTTATTGTGCACTTTATTTCTGTTATGATTAGATCAGCTCCATCTCAGATCATCGGCATCAGATCCTGAAGTTTGGGGACCTCTGCTGTAGAAGGGAGATGGTGGGTTTTGAGAACAATCAGGGCTGGATCTGAGACTCCACTCTCCTGCTGACCATAGATAAGAGGGGCAAGGCAGGGGTTAGAGAGGCAGAGAAACCCACAGCCACCAACATGCCACAGTTAGGGTCAAAACCAACTCTGTTCCTGGTGTCTTGACAAAGAGGAACAGCAGCTGCTACGCCTCCCACCACATCTGATCGAGTATCCTGCAGAATGTTAAACCAGTTTTGGAGAAGTTGATGGCAAAGTGGCCATACCTATGTCCAACAGCCTGGCCTTAGCCAAACGTGCCCTCGTGAACGCATCCTGACCCGAACCGCCCAGCCTGAAGGTGCTCCTGCTGTCCCCTGATACTGGTGCCCAGGGATCTAGGACCAGCACAGGAAGGACCACAGGACACCCTTCTTTGACTCCTGGGCTGGAGTCTAAGGTGGTGACTCCTCCTTGCCGAGGTCCCTTTGGGGGTGGAAGTGTTTTCTCCTGCCCTCAACTTTCCCAGGACATCCTGTGCGGCAAGGGCTGATAACAAGGCCCCTGGGGCAGCCGTCCCTTGTGGCCAGGCCTTGAACGCTCTGACCCGAGCATGGGACTCTGGCAGCTGGGAATCCATGATCATGATACCCTCTCCACAGAGGAGCAAGAGTCGGCTACTTTATTGTCAAGTTAAAATAAAATTTTAAACTTTGTTTCCATTATGTGTTTCTTTTAAGGGAAGAGATTCCATCTTGCACTGCAACACTTTTATGCTCTGCAGACCTGTCTGATGGGCACAGCCCAAGCCTATGACCCTGACCTCCTCCCAACCAAACAACCATCTCCCCACCAATAGTTCCAGAATGTCCTGTTGAGTTGATGCTCCCAGTGGCTCTGAAGGGCTGCTGGGGAATGAAGATATATCACTCCCTTTTCTTGTGTTGCTATGAGTCTTCAAGGAGATGAGGAAGCCAGGCACCAAGGGGAGCATGCTCTGGAGGTCTTCAGTCAGCTATCCTGAGTCTCCCTGTCCCTAACTCACAGGGTGGCCCTGACAAATCTTGCTTACTCACCTGGAGTCTCACATAGACTCCTATAGGTCCTCTAGGCTTGAGGCAGGTATTTTCAACCCTATCTTTGAGTTGAATCTGAGGTCTAGGGAAGGCGAGTGAGTTTCTTAAGGTCATAAAGCTGGAAGTGCCAGCACAGGGTCCTTTTCAGATTGCTCTTCCTTATCTACCATGAACACTCCCCCAGGGCCACTCGTGAATTACAGTAAAGGAAATGGAGACAAGAAGACATGTTGAGTGACGTGGTGACACTCCGTGGGGAATAACCCAGTACCTTTATTTCAGTTCAGTTCAGTTGCTCAGTCATGTCCCATTCTTTGCAACCCCATGGACTGCAGCATGCAAGGCTTCCCTGTTCATCACCAACTCACAGAGCTTGCTCAAACTCATGTCCATTGAACTGGTGATGCCATCCAACCATCTCATCCTCGGTCATCCCCTTCTCCTCTTGCCTTCAGTCTTTCCCAGCATCAGGGTCTTTTCCAATGAGTCAGCTCTTTGCATCAGGTGACCAAAGTTTTGGAGCTTCAGCATCAGTCCTTTCAATGAATATTCAGGATTGACTTCCTTTAGGATTGACTGGTTGGATCTCTTTGCAGTCCAAGGGACCCAAGAGTCTTTTCCAACACCACAGTTCAAAAGCATCAATTCTTTGGTGCTCAGCTTTCTTTATGGTCCAACTCTCACATCCATATATGACAACTGGAAAAACCATAGTTTGGACGATATGGACCTTTGTCAGCAAAGTAATGTCTCTCTGCTTTTTAATATGCTGTCTAGGTTTGTCATAGCTTTTCTTCCAAGGAGAAAGCATCTTTTAATTTCCTGGCTGCAGTCACCATCTGCAGTGATTTCGGAGCCCAAGAAAATGACATCTCTCACTGTTTCCATTGTTTCCCCATCTATTTGCCGTGAAGTGATGGGACTGGATGCCATGATCTTAATTTTTGGAATGTTGAGTTTTAAGCCAGCTTTTTCCCTCTCCTCTTTCACTTTCATCAGGAGGCTCTTTAGTTCTTTTTTGCTTTTTGCTGTAAGAGTGGTGCTATGTGCATATCTGAGGTTTATTTATTTATTTTTAAATACTTATTTATTTTACTGCATTAAGTCTTAGTTGTGGCACTTGGGACCTTTCGTTGGGGGGTGTGGAACTGTCTAGTTTGTGGTACGTAGGCTCAGTAGCTGCTGCATGTGGGCGTAGTTGCCCCAGGGAACTGACATCCTAGCTCCCTGACAGGATTGAAACTGCATCCCCTGCATTGGAAGGCAGGTCTTTTACCACTGGACCACCAGGAAGTCCCAGTAACCCATTACCTTTATTTTAAACACTTTTTTGAACCTTAGTGGAAACATTCATTTCTCCATTCATTCATTCATTCTCATATCTGTACATGGGGGGAGGCATTAAGTAAGTACTAGGCATGATGAAAGGAGTGGGAGGGGATAAAGAGAGGGGTCAGCTGTGACTCTTGTCCTTGAGAATTCACCGCATGTAGGATGATGGATATTGAGAAGCAAAAATACTAGAAAGTCATTTATTTATTCCTTTAATTTGTGAAAGTTGTCTGGTCTTCTGAAAGCCTTTATGGAAAAAACAGATGCCTGTAAGAAGATCTCTAAGGAGGTGGTGGGCACATATGAGGTGAGGGTCTGAGCACAAAGTTTAGCAACTCACAATTGCATTAAGAGTTGTGTGTGTGTGTGTGTGTGTGTGTGNGACTGCAAGGAGATCCAACCAGTCCATTTTAAAGGAGATCAGCCCTGGGTGTTCTTTGGAAGGAATGATGCTAAAGCTGAAACTCCAGTACTCTGACCACCTCATGTGAAGAGTTGACTCATTGGAAAAGACTTTGATGCTGGGAAGGATTGCGGGCAGGAGGAAAAGGGAAAGACAGAGGATGAGATGGCTGGATGGCATCACCGACTCGATGGACGTGAGTTTGAGTGAACTCCGGGAGATGGTGATGGACAGGGAGGCCTGGCATGGTGCGGCTCATGGGGTCGCAAAGAGTCAGACACGACTGAGAGATTGAACTGAACTGAACTGAACTGAACTGAATACCTATTATCATGTTTAAGATGTTATTCTCATGTGACTTTGTATTAAAAAAGAAATACACTGTATGTGGTTATTATAAAAATTTCAGGTAGGAAATTACCTGAAAGTAAGATAGTTACTTATCAAAAAAAAAAAAAAATACTTTCCCTAGTTCTCAGCTCTTGTTGCTGTTGTTTAGACTCTAAGTCATATCTGACTCTTCTGCAACCCCATGGACTATAGCCCTCCAGGCTCTTCTGTCCATGAGATTTCTCAGACCAGAATACTAGAGTGGGTTACTATTTCCATCTCCAGGGGATCTTCCCAATCCAGGGCTCATACCCTTGTCTCCTGCTTCACAGATGTATTCTTTACCACTGAGCCACCCAGGAACCACACCCAAACTATCTTTTGACTCTTAATAAGCAGATATTTATTGCCAACTCTAGAAATTCTTTAAGTAATGTGCAGAAATCCTTCTCTGAGGATCTGCTAAAAGGCTTCCTCTAACTGCCCTCATGTTTGGGGAGCTGAAGTGTGGACGTGTGAGTGAAAGTTGCTCAGTCTTGTCCAACTCTTTGTGACCCCCATGGACTATACAGTCCATGGAATTCTCCAGGCCAGAATACAGGAGTGGGTAGCCTTTCCCTTCTCCAGGGCATCTTCCCAACCTAGCGATCAACCCAGATCTCCTGCATTGCAGGTGGATTCTTTACCAGCTGAGCCACTAGGAAAGCCCAAGAATACTGGAGTGAGTAGCCTATCCCTTTCCCGGTGGAATTTCCTGACCCAGGAATCGAACTGGGGTCTCCTGCATTGGAGGCAGACTCTACCAACTGAGCTATCAGGGAAGTGGATGTGAAATCACACACCATTTTTCACGAACTCTCTGGATTCTATTGCCTTTCCTACAGGTCATGGTAGCAAGAAGTGGAGCCGTGGTCCTCAATGCAAACAAGAGAGTCCATGTGACCAGTAACAGGCTGGACTGGAGACTCATTACTCTCTAGGGAACAGAGCAGGGCAACTGGTGCATCCTCCCTGGGCTCTAAGCACAGCTGTGTATTTACACTGAAACTGTGTAGAAACTAGTGTTGGATCCCTAATTACTCAGAAGTCATCACTTCCACAAAGGAAGACCAAGGATGACAGCCTTGAAACCTTGCACAAATACTTTATCCCAATCTCCAGAAGGAAAAAGTAGTGCGCTCAAATGGAGCAAACACCAGTGTGAAACAGAGTATTTCCTGCCATATGAATAAACAAGGATGTCACGGCCGTTAGCGACTCGGCCCTGTGAGTTTCTGAGCCCAGAGTGTGCCCAGGAAAAAACAATGCCTGCAGCTGTCAAGCTGTGCCACTCTCTCAGGGAGCAAGGAACTAAGTAAGGATGTGAAAAATCAAATCACAGGACGCTGGACCCAGATAACTGAGATGCATATGAAAGGAATGATTTCATTAAGTCCAGACTCTTGCATCTTCCTCTACATAGAAATGCACTAAATTCCTTAATTTGAGATACCTCGTTTTCCTTAATGAACAATAATGTTATGACATTCAGACTAC
>SJYX01003174.1:40360-56242 GCA_006410675.1 Oreotragus oreotragus
ATTCCAGCTTGTGTTTCTTCCAGTCCAGCATGTCACATGATGTACTCTGCATCTAAGTTAAACAAGCAGGGTGACAATATGCAGCCTTGACGGACTCCTTTTCCAATCTGGAACCAATCCGTTGTTCCATGTCCGGTTCTAACTGTTGCTTCTTGACCTGCATACAGATTTTTCAGGAGGCAGGTCAGGTGGTCTGGTATTCCCATCTCTTTAAGAATTTTCCACAGTTTGTTGTGATCCAGATAGTCAAAGCCTTTAGCGTAGTCAATGAAGCAGAAGTGGATGTTTTTCTGGACCTCTCTTGCTTTTTCTATGATCCAGCGGATGTTGGCAATTGAGCTCTGGTTCTTCTGCCTTTTCTAAATCCAGCTTGAACATCAGGGAGTTTTCCGTTCATGTACTACTGAAGACTAACTTAGAGAATTTTGAGCATTACTTTGCTAGTGTGTGAGATGAGTGCAATTGTGCAGTAGTTTCAAAAAACTGAGATCATGGCATCTGGTACCATCACTTGATGGGAGGCTACCTGATTCATGAATCACCTAATAAAGCCAATTAGACTTTCAAATTTCTTAAGAACAGAGACCCTGTTGGCCTATCTCACTGACTGGAGGTTATGCACTGACAGTCGATCAATGTTTCTATGAAGAAGAGTTGTTTGCCTTGGCAATAGTTCAGTTTATAGAATCTGAAGGACCTGAAGTCNGTGTGTGTGTGTGTGTGTGTGTGTGTGCAGGGGGTGGGGGCTGTGCCTGAACACATTCTTGGACATCGGAATCCCTCCCACCACATTCCCCACCACGTCTCCGCAGTCACAGGAACTTTGTAATCACATCCAGCCTGGGACTTAACCAAACACAGCATTCCACCACCCTCTGCAACCTCTTTGTTTGATCCTCCCCCTGGAGACACAGGTCATGAGGAAGAGAAGGGGGAAGGGGGGCAAACTGCAGGGAGCTGAGGGGAGTTTCCTCCGAATCCTCCTTGAATTCAGGAACTGAAAACAAGATGCCATTCCCCAGGCCTCCTGAGCTGGCTCTCCCGTACATTAATGGAGCTCAGTCACAGAAACCCAGGAGGTCACCAGTCCAACCCACTTGGGTTAACAGAGCCCAGAAAGCAGCAGTAACATCTTTGAAGTCACACAGCAGAAGGAAACTGTTGATGGCAGCCACCCATAGAGCATGCTTTTAGAAGCCCGGGAAAGAGACTTCTGCTTCAGGGACTTCCCCAGCAATTACCGATGATGCCTCAGCTGCCTTCTCTCAGCAGCCAGCCTTTTAGTCCACCATCAGAGATCAGTCTAAGAAGCAAATGCAGCAGGGGAGGGAGGCTCGTAATGGAAACTCATGTATGCTAGGGTGTAGATGACTGACAGGCATGGATGACTTATAGCGGTTGAGGTTGAGATAGCAGGGGCAAAGGAGAGTGAGTGAGTGAAGTCGCTCAGTCGTGTCCGACTTTGCGACCCCATAGACTGTAGCCTACCAGGCTCCTCCGTCCATGGGATTTTCCAGGCAAGAGTACTGGAGTGGGTTGCCATTTCCTTCTCCAGAGGATCTTCCTGACCCAGGGATTGAACCCGGGTCTCCCACATTGTAGGCAGATGCTTTACCGTCTGAGCCACCAGGGCAAAGGAGAGAAGATCAGAAGAGCACTGGATCCTGCAAAGGCAAGAGGTGACAGGTTCAGTCTAGAGGGAGGAAGGCGCAGAGCCAGAGGCTTAAGGCACCAAAGAGAAACTTTGTATCTGCTCTGTAAGCCCTGGTTCCTGTGCCTGATTTTGTCTTTCCTCTGGGAAGGAAGCTGTGAGCTTTCTAAAGTGTCAAATCACTCTTCGAGTCTAATCCTGTTGCCTTCTACAGAGAAGGTGTTTTAGATTTATTTCCAGACTGCATGTAACAGTATCAGCAGGGTCATCCATTTAGGCTACCTGGGCCTGGTGGATGCCTCAGCATCTCATGCAGGGCGGCCCTTCCTTCTTCCAGCCCTGTGGGAAATGAGGTTTTTCTTAGGGTGACGTTTCTCTTGTGTCTTGTTTTGCTTTTTAATAATTTAAGCTCCCTGCTTTATGTATCTAATCTCTTCATATTTTCAATATAAAAACAGGTCCAAGGAGCATTTTACATTCTCTGAGAGTGTTGTAATTGGTGTTTATCATTTATTTAATCTTTTCCTTTCTTTAGTGTTTTTAGTTACTTAAATACAGACTCATTGTAAAGGATTCAAAAAAGAGAAAAGTATGTGACATACCAGGAAAATGTCACTTTATCACTTTCTCTGGTGGATGCCTCAGCATCTCATGCAGGGCGGCCCTTCCTTCTTCCAGCCCTGTGGGAAATGAGGTTTTTCTTAGGGTGACGTTTCTCTTGTGTCTTGTTTTGCTTTTTAATAATTTAAGCTCCCTGCTTTATGTATCTAATCTCTTCATATTTTCAATATAAAAACAGGTCCAAGGAGCATTTTACATTCTCTGAGAGTGTTGTAATTGGTGTTTATCATTTATTTAATCTTTTCCTTTCTTTAGTGTTTTTAGTTACTTAAATACAGACTCATTGTAAAGGATTCAAAAAAGAGAAAAATATGTGACATACCAGGAAAATGTCACTTTATCACTTTCTCCTGCTAGAGTCACTGTTAGCACTTTGGTGAGTTTCTTTCTTTCTTTTGGTCTTTGCCTTTTTTTTTTGTTTTAAACAAAAAAGGGATCATAGGCTACATCAGCAGTTCTCAAAGGGTGATTTTATGAATTCCAAAGATTCCTGAGACCATTTCAGAGGGTCCATAATGCCAAAGCTGTTTTTATAATTGTGCTAAAGCATTATTTGCTTTCCTCACAGTGTTGATATTTGCATTGATGTTACAAAATACAAAAGTGGGTAAAACTGCTGATGCCATAGCTCAGGGTGGTGGCACCAAACTGTCCTGGGGTGGGGGTGGGGGATCACTGTGTGCTTCACCAGCACACTCTCAGAATAACAGAAATTCTATTTTCCTTAAGAACATCCTTGACAGAACACTAAGGATGACTAATTTTATTAAATTTCAACCCTGGAGTCCCTTTATTTTTAAGAATCTGTAATGAGATGAAGAGTGCACATCAAACACTTCAGCTGCATTCCAAGTTACAATAATGGTCTGGAGGAGTAGTACTTGTGCAATTGTTTGACTTGCAAACTGAATTCAACTCTGTGTGTGTGTGTTTTAATGGAGAAATATTTTTACTTGAAACAATGACTAACAGGCAAACTATGTTGGGTCAGATTTGGGGATTTTTTCAGACATTTTCTCAACAATTAATGAGCCTGTTACTTCATGGAAAACTGACAAGTGTGTAGTACTAATGATGAAATTGAAGCTTTTAAGCAAAAATTAGGACTTTTTTTTTTAACGAAAAAGGAATTATAAGATACTCAACAACTCCCAGAGTGTGCTGTTTAACATATTTATCATTATGAGCTGACAGCTTGCCAACACTTAAAGACTGCAATGATGAGATTGGTGGTGATATTAACAAATGTGATTTTTGACATTGTTAATAAAATGTGTCAATATATAAAACATCTATATAACTCAATGAACCGTTATTTTTTAAATGACCAGTTATGATGTTACAAAGTCATACATGGGTAAAATAATCATTCAAAGTGGAAGATAGACTGATGGCTTTTTAAAGTAACAGTAACAAAAGTTCATCAATATGGTTTCGGAATCCACATTGCAACTAATCCTTGAGAAACCACCACTTGTGGAAATTTGGTGAAGTCTCCAAGAAGAATATCCAAACTGATCTATGAAAATTACCCTCCCTTTTCCAACTACATCTGAGCATGAGGTTGGATTTTTCTTCCTGTACTTCAACCAAAACATCTACCACAACAGATTGATTGCAGAAGTAGCTGTGAGAATCCAGCTGTCTTCTATTAAGCCAGATATTAAATACATTTGCAGAAATGTGAGACATTGCCAGCCTTCTTACTAAATTACGTCTTGCCATAGTTCATTTTGATAAAAAGGATGTGACTTACGTAAACATGTAATGTGTTTGTTATTGTTATTGGGTTGGCCAATGTGCTGTGTACTAAGTCACTTCAGTTGTGTCCGACACTTTGCGACCCTGTGGACCATAACCCACCAGGCTCCTCTGCCCATGGGATTCTTCAGGCAAGAATACTGGAGTGGGTCGCCATGCCCTCCTCCAGCAGATCATCCCAACCCGGGAATCAAACCTTAAGTCTCCTGCCTTGGCAGGCAGGTTCTTTACTACTAGCTCCACCTGGGAAGGTTAGCCAACACCTTAAATAAATTAAGAAGTATATATTTAAATGTCATAGTTTAAATTTCTAATGTGGTAAATACCAGTAGGTATAACCTAGATAACAAAAGCTCTGTGGAATCCTAATTAATTGGTAAGAGTAAAATGGAGTCCTAAGACCCAAAAGTCTGAGAACTGCTGTTCTATGTACTGTTTAATACTTGATCATCATCAAGTGTCAGTAAACAGGTCTATCGCACTCTTTTTCACTATCGCATGTTTTTTCATAACTTACTTCACCACTCCCTATTGATGCCCACTCAGTTCACCTCAGTCGCCCAGTCGTGTCCGACTCTTTGCGACCCCATGAATCGCAGCACGCCAGGCCTCCCTGTCCATCACCAACTCCCGGAATTCACGCAAACTCACGTCCATCGAGTCCGTGATGCCATCCAGCCATCTCATCCTCTGTCGTCCCCTTCTCCTCCTGTCCCCAATCCCTCCCAGCATCAGGGTCTTTTACAATGAGTCAACTCTTTTAATGGTCATCTGAGTTAAATTCACCCATTCCAGTCCATTTTAGTTCGCTGATTCCTAGAATGTCGAGAGGAGCTACCCTGTGTCTGAGGTCAATGGCAGCCCGGAGGAGACACCCTGCGTCTGAGGTCAGGGGCTGCCGGGAGGAGACACCCCGCATCTTAGGTCAGGGGCAGCCGGGAGAAGCCACCGCGTGCCCAAGGCCAGGGGCGGTGACCCTGAGGAGCCACCCCGAGCCCTAGCCCAAGGCCAGGGGTGGCAGCTGGGAGGAGCCACCCACGCCTGAGGCCACAGCCAGCACCCGGGAGGAGCAACCCAAGGAGCGGTGGCTGCACAGGCACAGGAGGGCCTAGAGGAGCTATCTCACGTTGAAGGTCAGGAAAGGCAGCGGCAAGGAGAAACCCCTCGTCCAAGGTAAGGAGCAGCGGCTGTGCTTTGCTGGAGCAGCCGTGAAGAGACAACCCACGCCCAAGGTAAGAGAAACCCAAGTAAGATAGTAGGTGTTGCAAGAGGGCATCAGAGGGCAGACACGCTGAAACCATACTCACAGAAAACTAGTCAGTCTAATCACACTAGGACCACAGCCTTGTCTAACTCAATGAAACCAAGCTATGCCTGCGGGCCAACCCAAGATGGGCGGGTCATGGTGGAGAGGTCTGACAGTCCCACGCCCAAGGTAAGAGAAACCCAAGTAAGATAGTAGGTGTTGCAAGAGGGCATCAGAGGGCAGACACGCTGAAACCATACTCACAGAAATCTAGTCAAACTAATCACACTAGGCCCACAGCCTTGTCTAACTCAATGAAACCAAGCCATGCCTGCGGGCCAACCCAAGATGGGTGGGTCATGGTGGAGAGGTCTGACAGAATGTGGTCCACTGGAGAAGGGAATGGCAAGCCACTTCAGTATTCTTGCCTTGAGAACCCCATGAACAGTATGAAAAGGCAAAATGATACGATACCAAAAGAGAATCTCCCCAGGTCGTTAGGTGCCCAGTATGCTACTGGAGATCAGTGGAGAAATAACGTCAGAAAGAATGAAGGGATGGAGCCAAAGCAAAAACAATACCCAGTTGTGCAGGTGACTGGTGATAGAAGCAAGATCCGATGCTGTAAAGAACAATATTGCATAGGAACCTGGAATGTCAGGTCCATGAATCAAGGCAAATTGGAAGTGGTCAAACTGCTCTCAATGTTACTGAATCCAAAATGCCAATAGTCAAGAGACAACTGTGTTGGCTGGAAAAAAAAATTTTGCCTTATTCAGGAGGCCAGCAACCCAAGGATAAGATGAACTCATGTCCCAAAATCAACTCCAAAGATTCTTTGACAGTGAAAGTTTTTAAAAGGAGAATCATTTAGGGAGGAGATCAGAATCTTCAGTGTCTTCCACTATGTGCAGACTTTCTTCTGATTGGGTGGTGATGAGGCAGCAAGACGGTGCCTCAAGGATCTTGTGCTCGGCCTGAAGTTACCATCCTCTGCCTGACTGGGGGCCTTACTTCCTATAGACTAACTCAAAGTGGCACCCCACTCCAGTACTATGCCTGGAAAACCCCCTGGACAGAGGAGCCTGGTAGGCTACAGTCCACGCGGTCACAAAGAGTCGGGCACGACTGAGGGACTTCAGCTCACACTGTGGTGTGCACTCCTTGAAGAGGAGCCAGGACCTTGGGTGCCCTCCTGTCTCCTGGCTGCTCTTCTCTTGCCTTCGCATCCCATCTCTTCTCTCATTGTTGCCATTTAATTGCTAAGTCATTTCCCACTGTAACCCCATGGACGACAACACGCCAAGCCTTCCTGTCCTTCACCATCTCCAGGAGTCTGCTCAAACTCATCTCAGTGATGCGATCCAACCATCTCATCCTCTGTCACCCCCTTCTCTTCCTATCCTCAACCTTTCCCAGCATCAGGGTCTTTTCCAGTGAGTCAGCTTTTCCCACCAGGGGGCCAAAATATTGGCACGTCAGCATCAGTGCTTCCAATGAATATGCAAGGGTGATTTCTTTAGGATTGACTGGTTTGATTTCCTTGCTGTCCCAGGGACTGTCAAGAATCTTCTCCAGCACCACAATTTAAAAGCATCAGTTCTTCAGCCCTCAGCCTTCCTTATGGTCTAACTCTCACATCCATAAATGACTATTGGAAAAACCATAGCTTTGACTAGATGGATCTTTGTCGGCAAAGTGATATCTCTGATTTTTAATAAACTGTCTAGGTTTGTGATATAAAAAATAACTTAATGACTCAGATAATCACAGTGATGTGAACACTCACCTACAGCCAGACATCTATGAGTGTGAAATCAAGTGGACCTGAACAAAGTCAGTGGAGGTGATGAAATTCCAGCTGACCTATTTCAAATCCTAAAAGATGATGCTGTGAAAGTGCTGCACTCAATATACCAGCAAATTTTGCCAGCAAATTTGGAAAGCTCAGCAGTGGCCACAGGACTGGAAAAGATCAGGTTTAACTCCAATCCTGAAGATGGGCAATGCCAAAGAATGTTCAAACTACCAACCAGTTGCACTCATTTCACATGCTAGCAAAGTAATGCTCAAAATTCTCCAAGCTAGGCTTCAACCGTACATGAACAGAAAACTTCCAGATGTTAAAGCTGGATTTAGAAAAGGCAGAAGAATCAGAGATCAAATTGCCAACATCCTTTGGATCATAGAAAAAGCAAGAGAATTCCAGAAAAACATCTACTTCTGCTTCATTGACTACACTAAAGCCCTTGACTCTGTGGATCACAACAAACTGTACAATTCTTAAAGAGTTGGAAATATCAGACCACCTGCCTCCTGAGAACCCTGAATGCAGGTCAAGAAGCAAAAGTTAGAACCAGACATGAAACAATGGACTGGTTCCAAATTGGGAAAGGGGTATGTCAAGGCTGTATATTGTTACCCTGCTTATTTAAGTTACATGCAGAGTATATCATGCAAAATGCCGGGCTGGATGAAACACAAGCTGGAATCAAGATTGCCGAGAGAAATATCAATAACCTCAATATGCAGATGACACCACCCTTACAGTAGAAAGCAAAGAAGAACTAAAGAGCCTCTTGAGGAAAGTGAAGGAGGAGAGTGAAAAAGCTGGCTTAAAACTCAACATTCAAAAAACTAAGATCATGGCATCTGGTCCCATCACTTCATGTCAAATAGATGGGGAAACAGTGGAAACAGTGACAGACTTCATTTTCTTGGGTTCAAAATTACTGCAGATGGTGACTGCAGCTGTGAAATTAAAGGACACTTGCTCCTTAGAAGAAAAGCTATGACAAAACTAGACAGTGTATTAAAAAGCAGAGACATTACTTTGCCAACCAAGATCCATACAGTCAAACCTATGATTTTTCCAGTAGTCATGTATGCATGTGAGAGTTAGACCATAAAGAAAGCTGAGTGCCAAAGAATCGATGCTTTTGAGATTGGTGTTGGAGAAGACTCTTGAGAGTCCCTTGGGCAGTAAGAAGATCAAACCAGTCAATCCTAGGGAAGTCAAACCTGAATATTCATTGGAAGGCCTGACACTGAAACTGAAGCTCCAATACTTTGGCCATCTAATGGGAAAAGACAACTCATTAGAAAAGACCCTGATGCTGGGAAAGATTGAAGGCAGGAGGGGAAGGGAATGACAGAGGATGAGACGGTTGGATGGCATCACTGACTCAATGGACATGAGTTTGAGCAAGCTCTGGGAGATAGTGGACAGGGAAGCCTGGTGTGCTGCAGTCCATGNGAAGGCAGGAGGGGAAGGGAATGACAGAGGATGAGACGGTTGGATGGCATCACTGACTCAATGGACATGAGTTTGAGCAAGCTCTGGGAGATAGTGAAGGACAGGGAAGCCTGGTGTGCTGCAGTCCACGGGGTCAAAAAGAGTCGGACATGACTGAGCCACTGAACAACAAAAGATATGCCATAACTTTCCTTCCAAGGAGCAAGCATCTTGAATTTAATGGCTGCAGTCACCATCTGCAGTGATTTTGGAGCCCAAGAAAATAAAGTTTGTCACTGTTTCCAGTTTTTCCCCCATCTATTTGCCATGAAATGATGGGACCAGATGCCATGATCTTGGTTTTTTAAATGTTGAGATTTAAGCCAGGTTTTTCACTCTCCTCTTTCACCTTCATCAAGAGGTTCTTTAGTTCTTTGCTTTCTGCCGTAAAGGTGCTGACATCTGCATATCTGAGGTTATGGATATTTCTCCTGGCAATCTTGATTCCAGGGGGTTCCCTGGTGGCTCAGATGGTAAAGAATCTGCCTGCAGTGCAGGAGACCCAGGTTCAACCCCTGGATTGGGAAGATCCCCTGGAGTAGGAAATGACAACCCACTCCAGCATTCTTGACTGGAAAATTCCAGGGACACGGGGCCTGGCAGGCCACAGTCCATGAGGTTGCAAAGAGTCAGACACGACTGAGCACACACACAATCTTGATTCCAGCTTGTGATTCATCCAGTTCAGCATTTCCAATGATATGCTCTGCATATAAGTTAAATAAGCAGGGTGACAATTTTCAGCCTTGATGTACTCCTTTCCCAATTTTGAATCAGTTTGTTGTTCCATGTCCAGTTCTAAGTGTTGCTTCTTGACCTGCATACAGGTGAGCAACTGTTTGACTCTGCCATTTGGATCTCGGGGAAGGCATGGGAGGTGGAACTTGAGGAAGGTATGGGAGGTGGAACTCGGGGAAGGTATGGGAGGCTGAATGAAGTTTATATCCTACAAACAAGAAACAGAAAACACAGGAAGGGCTTGTACCCAGGAGCACCCAGGGAGGCCTGCTCTGTTTCATCAAGGGCTCTAAGGAAGAGAGGGAGAATGTAAGGTGCACGGTTGGGAGGGGCTCTCCTGAGACCCAAGGTTGGCAAGCACTTTCTCAGGAGACCCCTCCCAACCAGGAGCAAACAGTGCAGGAGGCACCATCCATAAACCTCTTGGAAGAACCCAATGTCCTTCTGGCCTGTGGCCAGGGCTCTGAAAACAACTCCGTGGGCACTGAACTCCTGGAACTTTGAACAGAAACAATGATCTTTCCTTAGTTCAAGAATGTTGCCCAGGGCCACAACCTGCGACTTATCATTCAAAATAAAAGCTTCAAAGGCATCTTTCAAAATTCACCCTACTTGCTCCTGCATGTTCTTATCTTAAAATGGAAGAAAAACAAAAGACAACCCTTTTTTTTTAATGGGCAAAAGTCTTGAATAAACAGCTCTCCAAAGAAATATACTAATGGCCAAGAAACAAATGTAAAGATGTTAAACATCTCCAATCTGTAGGGAAACGCAAATCAAAACCACAGTGAGCTACCAGCTCACACTCATTAGGATGGCTACTACCAAAGAAAAACAGAGAAGAGAAAGTGCTGGGGTGGATGTGATGGAATTGAAATGCCTGTGCACTCTTGGTGGGAAGGTAAAACGGTGCAGCCACTAAGGAAAAGAGCATGGTGTTTCCTTGAAAAATTAACACAGAATTACAATCTGATCCAGCAATCCCACTCCTTGGTATACGCCCAAACGATCTGAAAGCAGGGTCTCCGTGTGATATTTGTACACCTGTGTTCACGACAGCATTATTCACAAAAGCAAAAGGTAGAAGCAAAGAGCTAACTCATTGGAAAAGATCCTGATGCTGGGAAAGATGGAGCGAAGGAGGGGAAGGGGACAGCAGAGGATGAGATGATTGGATGGCATCATCGACTCGATGGACATGAGTCTGAGCAAACTCCAGAGATAGTGAAAGACTGGGAAGCCTGGCGTGCTGCAGTCCATGAGGTTGCAATGAGTCGGACGTGACCGGGCAACTAAACAAGAACAAGAAGAAGGAGCCCAGCTTCCACTGCCAGGGAACGGATAAGCACTGTTTAACTCCGTGTAGCATCAGAGCGGGACACTATTCAGCCTCCGAAAGGAAGAAAACCCTGTGACAAGCTACAGTATGGACGAACCGTGAGCACATGATGCCAGCTGATGCTGGGAAGTGGTATAAGGCAGCCACAACAGACAAATGCCCTGTGATTTCATTTCTATGATATCCCCAGAGCAGCCGTATTCACAGGGACAGAAAGCAGAACGGCAGTGGCCGGGGCTGTGGGAGGAGGGAATGGGATGTTGTTCTCTAATGGGAGCAGAGTTTCAGTTTGGGAAGATGAAAGAGTTCTAGAGATCGATGTGAATATATTTAACACTACTGAATTATATACTTAAAAATAGTTCAGATGGTACGTTTAATGTTATGTGTTTCACTGCAGTTAAAGTTTTTAAATCTTTTCCAAAAAATCCAAAGTCTAAACATTATATAAAGGCACAATAATTTACAAAAAAAAAAAGGGAATAAAGTTGTCAAGAGTTGGTCCTATTTAATAAAGAAGGCTAAATAGAAAAATGGAAGGTTAAGTTGTACCTAGGGATACAGAATCAAAGGGAATTAATATGAACCAAGGGGGGAGGGGGCGGGGAAAGGAAAAAAAACAGGCCATGGAGAGCTTTTTGTAACTTTTTGAGAGGTTAAAATATGGTGTGCCAGATGGTCATTCTTGCAAGCAATGTAAGTCGACGCCCCCAAAGTAGATATTACCAGCTACTCTGTGCTTTCACAGTCCCCACACCTTTTTCTTATCACATTCATCAAAGCAAATAAAATAATTCACATCTCCTCACCACATTGTCATCCCGAGAACAGCAGTTGTCTCTATTTCCCTCAACATGGTACCCACTTGACCACCTGACACTTAGAAGACAACTCAGTAAATACTTTGTTGACTGGGTGACTGATTAATTGGTTGATTGAATGTATGCATGCATGAATGAATATATAAATTGCGCTGATAGACCCTTCTTAGGAGTGCAAATTGATGTTGCATTCTGGAAGCACAATTTATCGAAATCTCTCAGCATTTCTAAAACACATACCCTTCGACTCAGAAAGTCGTTCCATAAATTTATCCTGTAGAGAAACTCCCACAAATGTGCAATAATATAAGCATGGATGCGTGATTTGCAACTGAAAAATCCAGAAAACCATATAAATGCTAAAATAAATTATAGTGTATTCACATGATAGAGCACAGTGTAGTCATCTCCTTTAAAACTTAAAAGGCAAATTGTTGAAGAGTATACTTAGGAGGGGGCTTCCCTGGTGGCTCAGAGGGTGAAGAATCTGTCTGCAGTGCAGGAGACCCAGGCTCAGTTCCTGGGGCAGGAAGATCCCCTGGAGAAGGGAATGGCAACTACTCCAGTATTCTTGCCTAGAGAATTCCATGGACAGAGAAGCCTGGCGGGCTACAGTCCAGGGGATCACAAAGAGTCAGACAAGACTGAGCAACTTTCCCTTCACTTCATCCTTAGGAGAATTCTGACTGTGATTTTGTTTTTTTTAATGTTTACACTTAAAGACAAGTTCTATGAGAAAAGCTATCTCAGGGACAGGACTGTGTTTAAGAGGGAAAAGTAACTTCTACCTTTCAGGTGATGTCTATCTGTGCTTAGATTTCTTTTTTTTTTTTTTTTCGTAACAAGGTATTAATTTTATAATAAAAGAATTAGTATAAGCAACTCTCTAGCCTGAAACATTAAACTGTAGAAAATATATCCACTGAAAGTTGGGATGCTGAACAAATGTATATGACACGCTTGCTCAAATAGTTCTCTGTAAGCAAGAAGCTACTTCAGCATCGTCTGAAGGCCAAAACAGCCATCCAGTGAAAACACCCTTTTGATACTGACCATCAGCACCTCAAGATCATGTCAATGAAATGTTACATGAAGGGTTTAAATTCTTCATTTTATCGTAGATACTATCTTATTTGGGAGGAAAGGGTTTGGAATGGGGGTGTTGTTGTTTCAGTTCAGTCGCTCAGTCGTGTCCGACTCTTTGCGACCCCATGAATTGCAGCACGCCAGGCCTCCCTGTTCATCACCATCTCCCAGAGTTCACTCAAACTCATGTCCATCGAGTCCGTGATGCCATCCAGCCATCTCATCCTCGGTCATCCCCTTCTCCTCCTGCCCCCAATCCCTCCCAGCATCAGAGTCTTTTCCAATGAGTCAACTCTTCGCATGAGTCAACTCTTAGCATCATTCCTTCCAAAGAAATCATCCCAGGGCTGATCTCCTTCAGAATGGACTGGTTGGATCTCCTTGCAGTCCAAGGGACTCTCAAGAGTCGCTGAGTTATATCTGACTCTTTTAACGACACCATAGACAGTAGCCCACAAGGCTTCTCTGTCCATGGGATTTTCCAGACGAGAATATTGGAATGGGTTTCCAGCTTCTCCTCCAGGGAATCTTCCCAACCCAGGGATCAAACCTGAGTCTCCTGCATTAGCAGGTGAATTATTTATCACTGAGCCACCAGGGTAGATAAAACTTGAGAAATTTCACAGTGCCTGAATTTGTCAGGATAGTCTTCAAGTAGGCTGCAAGAACAAAGAAATCCTCAATCAAGGCTGATTTCTCACAATGCAGGTTGGTCAGACCACTTTCTTCCATGGCTTCCAAGGTCACTGTGGCAGAGGAGGAGATCTGTTCAGTAAGACGCTGAGATGACCCTTCTGCAGCAGAGGAAAGACTGACAAAGAAACCAAGGGACAAATAAACCAGAGTCCTTGGGAGTGGTCTCCTTGAAGGTCCCAACGAGTTCTAGGGCTTAGTTCCATTCCACTCTGAAACTCCGTACCCTCCAGACTTTGGGTTCATAGAGGATCCTTATACCTTTAAGACAAATTTCCCATCTTATTTAGGAGCTTCCCTTGTGGCTTAGATGGTAAAGAGTTTGCCTGTGATGCAGGAGACCTGGGTTCAATCTCTGGGTCAGGAAGATCCCCTGGAGAAGGAAATGGCAACCCACTCCAGTATTCTTGCCTGGAAAATCCCATGGATGGAGGAGCCTGGTGAGATACAGCCCCTGGGGTTGCAACGACTCAGACAAGACTAATCGACTTCACTTTCACTTTTTTCACTTTCCTTTCTTATTTAAGCAGCTCACATGACTTTCTGGGCCTTGCAACCAAAATTCCTAAGTAATACAAGCAGTAATTGATCAATTAGGAATCAGAATTTTCCATCAATATTGTCAAGAGCCTTTAAAGAGTTTATCTACATGGTAAACAGATTCGTTTGGCAGCTTAGCAGCAATTATTTATCTTCCTTGAAATTATTTACTATTCTGACAAAGCTTTCTCAGAATTGGCAAGTAAATTATTAAATGAAGTCAGTTTTGTTTATGGTACACACGGCAAAATAGCCCTCTAGTACAAGGTAAGTTGCTATTTTTAAGGTAATTGCCTATGACGTTTTTGGCACTCTGAATTTCTAGCAGAATCTGACAGCCTTTCTCAGCCCTAAGTAGCCTGTCTCCAGGTTCCTGAATTTCAAACCTGGCTTGTTGGTTTGTTTTCTTTTAACAACAGTGGGAACGTGTATACCTGACTGCTTGCCCAAAACTGAACGAGGAGGAGGAAATTGGCTGAAGAGAAATTCAGTGACTCCCGCCTTGGCTTTTCCCCAGGGATGTGTGTTTCTGGAAGGTGTCTGTGCGGGCATGTGCGGTTTACCGTGCAAGCTTCCACCTTGCCCCTGCCGTCTGCCAGGCCCCGTGCCAGCTGCTGGGTACTCACAGAGAGACGGGACAGGGTCCCAGCCCCGCAGAAGGGCCACCAGGAAGATGGACAGGTAGCCAGGAACCACGATACCACGTGATGTGTGTAAAAGGAGCACAGCCTTCAGGCCCAGAGAAAGGGAAGGCAACTTGGCAGGTTGATCCGGGCAAACTGCAGAGAAGAGTGGGTGTGGGGGAGCAGGGACCTGATGGTGGGACAGTAGGCCTGCCGAGCAGCCAAGCAGATGGGCGAGGGGAGAGCGTTCCAGGAGAGGAGGAGGGACAGAGGCACGGTGTTAGGAAGGCGCCTGAAGGACTCAGACACTGAGAGCAGGGGGGTCCCTGAATGACCCTGCAGAGAAGAGTGGGTGTGGGGGAGCAGGGACCTGATGGTGGGACAGTAGGCCTGCCGAGCAGCCAAGCAGATGGGCGAGGGGAGAGCGTTCCAGGAGAGGAGGAGGGACAGAGGCACGGTGTTAGGAAGGCGCCTGAAGGACTCAGACACTGAGAGCAGGGGGGTCCCTGAATGACCCCATACCCTGCAAGGACAGGAGGGAAATACTTTCCTTCCTTCCTTCCTTCCAGCCTTTTGTTTGTGTGTATGTGTGCGCTATCACTCAGCCATATCTGACTCATTGAGACCCCACAGACTGTAGCCCACCAGGCTCCTCTGGCCATGGGATTCTCCAGGCAAGAATGCTGGAGTGGGTTGCCATTCCCTTCTTCAGGGGGACCTTCCCGACCCAGGGATAAAACCCCAGTCTCCTGCATTGGCAGGCGTATTCTTTACCGTTAGCATCACCTGAGAAGCTGCTTGCTTGTTTAGTAATAGCTTATTGAAATACAACCTACCTACCATACAATTCAACTATTTAAGGGCACAATTCAGTGGTTTCCAGTACACTCACAGTATTGCACAACCATCTCCACTACGTAATTTTTAAATATTCTGTCACCCCAAAGGAGACATTAGCAGTTGCTCCCTCTCCTCCCCAGCCCTCGAAAACCACTTGTCTACTGCTTGCTTATTTGCCTATTTAGGACATTTCATATAAATAAAATTATTCAATATGGGGACTTTCCTGGCAATCCTGTGGTTAAGACTCCATGCTTTCATTGCAGAGGCTGTGGGTTCAATCGCTAGGTGGGAACTAAGATCTCACATGCCACCACGTGTGGCAAAAATAAATATTGTACAATATGTGGTTTGGGGTGACTAACTTGTTCACTTGGCATAATTTTTCCAAGTTCATCTATGTTGTAGCCTGAAGCTATTCTTTATTCTTTTTTTTTTTCAAATAATATTCCTTGTATATGAATAAGCAGATTGTGATTGCAGCCATGAAATTAAAAGACTCTTAATCCTTGGAAGGAAAGTTATGACCAACCTAGATAGCATATTGAAAAGCAGAGACATTACTTTGCCAACAAAGGTCCGTCTAGTAAAGGCTAGGGTTTTTCCTGTGGTCATGTATGGATGTGAG
>SJYX01003174.1:56261-208329 GCA_006410675.1 Oreotragus oreotragus
TGACTGCAGCCATGAAATTAAAAGACGCTTACTCCTTGGAAGAAAAGTTATGACCAACCTGGATAGTATATTCAAAAGCAGAGACATTACTTTGCCGACTACGGTCCACCTAGTCAAGGCTATGGTTTTTCCTGTGGTCATGTATGGATGTGAGAGTTGGACTGTGAAGAAGGCTGAGCACCAAAGAATTGATGCGTTTGAACTGTGGTGTTGGAGAAGACTCTTGAGAGTCCTTTGGACTGCAAGGAGATCCAACCAGTCCATTCTGAAGGAGATAACCCTGGGATTTCTTTGGAAGGACTGATGCTAAAGCTGAAACTCCAGTACTTTGGCCACCTCATACGAAGAGTTGACTCATTGGAAAAGACTCTGATGCTGGGAGGGATTGGGGGCAGGAGGAGAAGGGGACGACAGAGGATGAGATGGCTGGATGGCATCACGGACTCGATGGACGTGAGTCTGAGTGAACTCCGGGAGATGGTGATGGACAGGGAGGCCTGGCGTGCTGCGATTCATGGGGTTGCAAGGAGTCGGACACGACTGAGCGACTGAACTGAACTTACCATCTGAGCCACCAGGGAAGCCTGGTCTCAGACACAAAAGAACACAGTATCTCTTCTACTTATCTGAAGCTCTAGAAAAGATAAATCTAACATAAGAGAAAAACCAGATCAATGTTTGGGCCTGGGGGCTAGGGCGGGGGATTAATTGGGATGAAGTACAAGGGAACTTTTAGGATATATTTTGAGAGTAATAGTGGTTCCATGGGTATATAAAACTGTCAAGACTCATCAAACTGCATACTGAAAGTGAGTTCCTTTTATTGAATGTAAGCAGTATTTCAACAATGTCAATTTAAAAATGTAAAAAATTATGGCACTTTCAAACAATAAAAACTTTTCCCTGGCAAACCTGCACTAAAGGAGATAAAGAAAAATGATCTCATGGAAGCCCTGAGGTATAGGAAGGAATGAAAGACAGTAGAAAATGTAAATATGTGGGTAACATAAATGAGTATTAACTCTATACAATATTAACAATGTTTATGGAGATGAAGATATATGGAGAGTTAAAATATATGACAATAATTGCACACATTTCAGGAAGTCAGTAAACAAAATTAATTGTTCTAAGGTCCTTACATCACCTGAGAAGTGGTAAAAGCACTAATTTATATTAGACTTTAAGAAGCCAGGGATGGCCAAAATCATGGGCCACAGACAAAACGCAGTCAGTAGCCTATTTTTTGCATGGTCTGCAAGCTAATAACAAGCCTTATAACTTTAAAGCGTTGCAACAGAAGATAAAGAAGAATAAACAACAGAGACTTCATGCCTCTGTTGTGCTGTGAAGTGTTCACTGCCTGGCCTCTAACAGAAAGCGCAGGGAGCCACAGGTCTGGGTAGCCACTCCAGTGCGCGAAATGAAACAGTTAACAAGTCAAAACAAGGGGAGGAAAGGGTGGTAAAGCTGCTAATCAATCCAAAACACGGCACTGCCATGAAAAAAAGGAAGGTGGATAAAGGAAATAGAAAAAAACAAGAGAGAAACAGGATGGTAGATTTAAACTCAAAAATTATTACAGTAACTATAAAAAGACTAGATATTTCAATTAAGGTGAACAATTTTTAGTCTAGATTTAAAAACAGAAAAAAGTCAACTATACTCCATTAAAAACAGATATAACGTAAAATATAAAGCTACAGAAATATATATAAAGATACCTGCCTAAATACACAAAACATTTATATCTAATACAATTATGTACACACATATTATGTTTATATATGAAAAGACACATTGTACAAACAAAAATCAAACAAGAGTTGTATGGCTATGCTGTGTGTGTGTTAGTCACTCAATCATGTCTGACTCTTTGTGACTCCATGGACTGTAACCTGCCAGGATCCTCGGTCCATGGACTTTTTCAGGCAAGAGTACTGGAATTGCCATTCCCTTCTTCAGGGGATCTTTCTGACTCAGGGATCAAACCTGGGTCTCCTGCATTGCAGGGGAATTCTTTACTGTCTGTCTGAGGCACCAGGGAAGCCCATTGATACGCTACAGTTCTACAAAGTGGAGTTTATGGAAAGGGTATTACCAGAGATGAAGAGTGATATTTCTTTATGACAAAAGGTTCAGTTCATTCTATCATGAAGGTGAAGTCAGTCATAGTGAATGTGTCCTTCTGTGGTTCTGAAGGGCAAAGCCCATAGTCAAAATAATAAGCTTTTAAAGTAAAATGACAGTTCAGTTCAGTTGCTTAGTCATGTTGACTCTTTGCGACCCCATGGACTGCAGCATGCCAGGCCTCCCTGTCCATCACCAACTTCCAGAGTTTACTTAAACTCATGTCCGTTGAGTTGGTGATGCCATCCAACCATCTCATCCTCTGTTGTCTCATTCTCCTCCTGCCTTCAATCTTTCCTAGCATCAGGGTCTTTTCGCATCAGGTGGCCAAAGTATTTGGAGTTTCGCCTTCAGCATCAGTCCTTCCAATGAATATTCAGGACTAATTTCCTTTAGGATGGAGTGGGTGGATCTCCCTGCTGTCCAGGGGACTCTCAAGAGTCTTCTCCAACACCACAGTTCAAAAGCATCAATTCTTCAGCGCTCAGCTTTCTTCATAGTTCAACTCTCACATCCATACATGACTACTGGAAAAACCATAGCTTTGACTAGATGGACCTTTAGTCCAACTCTCACATCCATACATGACTACTGGAAAAACCATGTATTTGACTAATGGATCTTTTTGGCAAAGTAATGTCCCTGATTTTTAATATGCTGTCTAGGTTGGTCATAGCTTTTCTTCCAAGGTGCAAGTGTCTTTAAATTTCATGGCTGTAGTCATCATATGCAGTGATTTTGGAGCCCCAAAAAATAAAGTCTGTCACTGTTTCCATTGTTTCCCCATCTATTGCCATGAAGTGACGGGATCGGATGCCATGATGTTAGTTTTCTGAATGCTGAGTTTTAAGCCAGCTTTTTCACTCTCCTCTTTCACTATCATCAAGAGGCTCTTTAGTTCTTCACTTTCTGCCATAAGAGTGGTGTCATCTGCACGTCTGAGGTTATTGATATTTCTCCCGGCAATCCTGATTCCAGCTTGTGCTTCATCCAGTCCAGCATTTCTCATGATGTACTCTGCATATAAGTTAAACAACCAGGGTGAAAATATACAGCTTTGTTGTACTCCTGTCCCAATTTGGAACCACTCTGTTGTTCCGTGTCCAGTTCTAACTGTTGCTTCTTGACCTGCACACAGATTTCTCAGCAGGCTGGTCAGGTGGTCTGGTATTCTCATCTCTTTCAGAATTTTCCACAGTTTGTTGTGATCCACACAGTCAAAGGCTTTGGCATAGTCAATAAAGCAGAAGTAGATGTTTTTCTGGAACTCTCTTGCCTTTTCAATAATCCAACAGATGTTGGCAATTTGATCTCTGGTTCCTCTGCCTTTTCTAAATCGAGCTTGAATATCTGGAAGTTCACAGTTCACATACTGTTGAAGCCTGACTTGGAGAACTTTGAGCATTACTTTGCTAGCGTGTGAGATGAGTGCAATTGTGCAGTAGTTTGAACATTCTTTGGCATTGCCTTTCTTTGGGACTGGAATGAAAACTGACCTTTTCCAGTCCTGTGGCCAGTGTTGAGTTTCCAAAGTTGCTGGCATATTGAGTACAGCACTTTCACAGCATCATCTTTTAGGATTTGAAATAGCTTAACTGGAATTCTATCACCTCTACTAGCTTTGTTTGTAGTGACGCTTCCTAAGGCCCACTTCGCATTCCAGGCTGTCTGGCTCTAGGTGAGTGATCATACCATCATGATTATCTGGTTCATGAAGATCTTTTTTGTATAGTTCTTCTGTGTATTCCTGCCATCTCTTCTTAATGTCTTCTGCTTCTGTTAGGTCCATACCATTTGTGCCCATCTTTGCATGAAAAGTTCCCTTGGTATCTCTAATTTTCTTGAAGCGATCTCTAGTATTTCCTATTCTATTGTTTTCCTCTATTTCTTTGCCTTGATCACTGAACAGTATGAAAAGGTAAAAAGATAGGACACTGAAAGATGAGCTCCCCTGGTTGATAGGTGCCCAATACACTACTGGAGATCAGTGGAGAACTAACTCCAGGAAGAATGAAGAGATGGAGCTGAAGCAAAATGAAAATAAATAATCAAAATTATTTCCTGAATAAGAAGAGAGGAGGAATCTGAGGTATATGTATCAGCAACAGTAATTAAAAATGTGGCAGATTATAGGAAACCATAACATGGTATTAGGCTGAGGGCAGAATTGGCATTTAGGATGACAGAAGAAAATGTTCACATACTGAGGTAAGGATAAGTCATTCCAGCTTGTACCTAATTTGGCCTGAAGTTTACGTTAACTAGAACAGCCTGTCTTATGACCTGTTTATCATCCATTGTACATCTGCTTTAACCACTAAAAAAAGAATGCAGTATCCAGGGAATTCCCTGGAGGTCCAGTGGTTAGGACTCTGCTTTCACTGCTGGGGCCAGGGCTCAATCCTGGGTCAGCAAAGTAAGACCCCATAAGCAGTGTTGCTTGGCCAGGGAAAATAACAACAACAATATCCAAAAGAATGTCCACTTTGTGCTAATCTATCTCTTTTGAAACCTTGAAGGGATGTAGCCCTGTTATGTTTGGTATATGTTCTTTACTCTGATGAGATATAAATAGCATGGTGCTGAAAACCATGCTTCTTCCAGACCAATTCCTCAGAGCTACTAAGAGGCTGTCTCCTGGTCTATGGTCCTCTGTGTGGCTTGGATAAAACTCTTTTCTATCCCTTATTATAGATTGTTTATTGATTATTTGCATCAACAGGGATTAGTGATAGGAAAAGACAAGCTACCTATTAAGAACACTGACTACTCGAGGACAGACATTAGGGAGCTAGTACATCCACATCCTCAGGGAACATAAGTGGCTTTCAGACTTTTTTGATCACAACTCCTAGTAAGAAATACATTTTGCATGGTCATCTGATACACACATATAGATGATCACATGTGTAAATATACACATTCAAACAACAGGACCAGAGAGCATTCATGTTGCTAGAAAAACAAGGATATTCTTTGCGTGTTTCTCTTTTTCTTAATGCAAGGCTGTGACCCACTAAACTGATTTTACAGACACTAATAAACCATGACCTGCAGTTTAAAAAAATGTTGACTTAAGTTAACTTGTTAATTTCTCCTGGAAGCTATTGGCTCAGGTCATCAGAATGGTTTGATGGTGAACATGGCATCTGAGAGATGTAAGAGATTAGAAAATTACATAATTCGACCTCTGAATAAGCTGACTGGTATTTTTTAAAACCCACACAGGCAGCTTGTTTCCTAATGATTTTTTTAATAATCTGTACTGAGCCTTTAAATCGAATGGCTTATGTGTGCAGCACTGCTGTCCCTCACATCCCTTTCCTTCTGCCTTTTAACAGCTCCCACAGAACAGAAGCCTGCCAATCTTTACTTGTGAAGCAAATGGAGAAAAATGTATCTTAAAATTCTAGGGGGAGAGGAGTGATGATTTCTAAGGCTCGGTGGTAAGCAGGAGTTATTAACACAACAGTGGAGATGCTCTCTCTTTTACTAAATTTATTACACAATGATAAACTATTGCCTATTCCTGGAGCCACAGACAACAGCAGCACCGGTACTGGCATGAGTCCCTCTGGAGGCTGCAAAAAGAACTCACAGAGACCCAGGTCAAAGAGAAAAAGGAGCAGGTTCTCACAGGCTTATTGAACATGTTTACGACACCGGGAGAGCAGGCTGTTTCTGTTAAAGAGTACAGAAACAAATCTGAACCTAATTTTATTTTTAAAAGCATTCCCCGAAAGAGTGGATTTTCTTTGGCTTTCTGGATGTCAAGGTTGACTTACAGACCAACCCTTTCTTGAGAGTTACAGGCTCAGGAGCCAAGCAGATGTCTCCTCCAAGCAGAGTTCTCTGAAAAGCTGCTAAAAAGCCTGTAATATTCAGAAAAGGCAGCTTCTAAAATGAGGCGGGTGGAGGTGAAATCCAGACAAGCCCCAGGGAGCGGCCCTCTTTGGTCCAGACGGGCAGGGAGCACTTCCTTCTGAGATGCTCCTCTGCCTCCAGGCTCTGCTCTCCAGGCGCCCCTCCTTGAATGTACTGAGGCACTCTCCTAAGGGAGCTTCTCTATAAAGGAGGTAGGAGGAGAGCACGGGGAGGGTGGAACTGGCCTCCTCAGCAGCAGACCTGGATGTAAGACCTCCAAGTGTTTCACAGAAATTGATCCTGACTTTTCTAGTCCATGAAGAGCCTGGAATGCCAGGGTTACTCTATACCTCGTGCCAAGAAGGACTGCCGGCAGCCTTGCTGGAAATTCTCTCTTCCTGTCAACTGGTTCAAACACCACAGATACAATAGCTTTCAAATACAATCAGATTGTGTTTGGTATTCTTCATATTCCAGGATAACTCTCCTCTGAGGTTTTCCTGGCAGGGCTACATTAAACGTGAGCTTTCCTCCTCCTCCCAGGTACCTGGGAGTCTGGGCCACAGTGACAAGTTACTCCTCCTACACCACAGACATCCCCTCATCTTTCCTTGCCCTTGGAGACCAGACACCTAGATGCGCGAAATGCAGGCCACCTCCCTTGTAAGACCTTTTCTGATATGTACCCAACCAAAATATACCCTTCCTTCCTCTCCATATGCATACAAGAACTTGCAGAATGTTGAGACCCTTCAGTGTACACATGGCATGGAGATGAGGGAGTGGAATCAGAGGCCGGGGTGTGAACCCTCCAGGCTCTGCTGCTTCTCACTATGTGACTTTAGGTAGGTTACCTAACTTCTCTGAGACTCAGTCACCTACAACCTAACAAGTTAGCACAAAACCTGCTACATAGTAAGGGCTCAGAAAATATAGCTGCTCCTATTTATTTGCTGGGCTTTCCTAGGTGACACAGTCATAAAGAATCCACCTGCCAATGCAGGAGACAAGGGTTTGATCTCTGGGTTGGGAAGATCCTCTGGAAAAGGAAATGGCAATCCCCTCCATTCTTGCCTGGGAAATCCCACGGACAGAGGAGCCCAGTGGGCTACAGTCCATGGGGGTCGCAAAGAGTCGGACACAACTTAGCGACTAAACAACAACTTGTTTGCCATTGAAACAAATCCTTACAAGTTCTGAAACAAATTAAATCAGAAATGTTGGAAGTGCCTAAATACAGTCAACCCCTAAGTTTAATGTAATAAACATGATAATTTTATGATAACCTAATTAATTACATGGAGTGCATTTTCACTTTTGTGAACTCTCATTTTTCCTTTCTTTCCCTTAATAAACAGGTAGATTTTTTCCCACTTGGAAGTCATCTGTTTTTTGCTTTTCCCAGCACCACAAAAACTGCTGCTTCGGTCCAAGGGGCCTCACACATCGCCTTCTGGTTTGCCTCACCCCATGGCTCTCGCTCCACCTGGTGTGCCCTTCCCACTGCCCATCTTGTCTTGGGGGTTCTGACCACGGGGCAGTTCTTCGTGATACCAAGACTGCTTTCCCTGAAGCTCCTGCCAGGCAGCTCTGACGCTGGCACTTCTTGATACCAAACAGATACGTGTAATTTGCCTGAATCTCATGGCTTTTCCATTATCAAAAACAGTTACCTGTCATTCTAGAGTCTTCTCTGCTCCAGGCTAAATGTCCCAGTTCCTTAAAGTGCCTCTCACCTGGCCGCCCACTCCACGTCCCACTCTGTCCCTTCAGGGTCTATCACCTTCCTTCTCTAGATTTTTCTGGGTTTTGAGCAGTCATTTTGAGAAGTTGACCCACATTAAATTCAGTTTACTAAAATCTTGACTTTTTCCATATCAGATTTTTCAAATCCCATACTTGTACATGTGATTTCTGGGGACGACTGTGAGATCTACCTACTTAATTCTGATCATCTGCATTTCGTTCCTCAGCCTGTCAAGACCTTTCTATATTCCAGTACTGGGTCCACCTTAAAGTTTTCTTACATGAACAAATTCTTAGTTGTGTTCTCGTTATTTCTAGTAAAAATATTATCATGGTTGATCTGAATTTCTAAAAACTTTTTGCATCATTTTGCTCTACTATCTATGGTTAATTATTAGATGCATCCTTGTTGAAGCAGAAGAATGGTGCCGACATGAAGAATGTGCAAAGGTGAGATCAGTTGTTGCTGCTGTCACATCTAAACAGGCTCCTACTACCCGGAGCAGAATTCTGACTGCGATTCTGGTGGTAAAAGGCAATGCATTACAGCTCTAAGATACCATACACAGCTGGTACATCATCCAAGGAAATAATCTTAAAGATCTTGCAAGAAGACCACCTGACCACCTTCTTCAGATATGATCAGGGACAGCCCTAGTTATACCCATTCTCCGTCTGACAAACACAGCATGTCCACCAGGCTTTTTATCACCATCCCCTTTGGTGGAACGCTGTGGTTAACAGACTTGCAGAGCAAAGCATGGCCTGTGTTCCTTGTCACTGAACCAAATACTGCCTCTTCTGTGAAGCCCCGCCCATGGGTCCTCTTTCATTAAGTTGGCCCTGGAACCTCCAGCTTGCCGAGGCTCTTTTCTCTCTGGACTGCTATCCACTCACAGGCCTTCACTGACTGCCCCTTACACACTGTCCACACAGGAGACGAGGTAAACCTCTTACTGAGAACCCAGTCCAATCTCTTAGCTCTAAGAGGCTTGCGGGCTACTGAGCTCAGGCCTTCCTTGTTAACGGTTCTACATATATGAAACTGAGCCCCCCAATCAGTTTCTAAGCTGTAGAGGACAAATCATCTCATACTATTATTCTTATATCATCAACCCCCCAGCACCTGGCATGCTACACACTGCCGGTGGAAGGCATGGGAGAGTAAATGTCACTGCATACCCATACAACCCAGTAACAGCAACTGGAAATGGTCTAGCTCCACTTCCAATTAAGGTACTAACCAAGCTTTTAAGTGATCAGTTCCCCTGTGTGATGCAGGGAATTGAGTCAGACCCTAAGAGGCCACCTTGAAACCACTAAGTGAGTTAATTTTAAATACTAGACCGATGGACAGGGAGGCCTGGTGTGCTGCGGTTCATGGGGTCGCAAAGAGTCGGACACAACTGAGCGACTGAACTGAACTGAGACTGATGCATTCCATTCCAGGGCTGCACCTGGAGCACAGCTGGCTCCGGGTTGGGACTCTCTCCCCTACTTCGCCTGGTTGGCTCTTTCTGGCCAGGTGGATCACTCTCCAGACACCCCTCTTAGCTGCTCAATCAGAGAAGCACCAGTCACTATGTTATAGCTTCCTTCGTAATTGCATATTTTTTAAATTTATGCTTTCATGTTTCCTTCTCCCAATAAGAATGTAAGGCCACACACCAACCCTTCGTTGAATCAATGAATGAGCAGCCCAAGAGAAATATCTGTGTGTTTTTAAGCCTGGAATCTCAGAATGTGTGTGTGTATGTGTGGGCACCCATTCAGTTGGGTCTGACTCTTTGTGACCTCATGGACCGAAGGCCGCCAGGCTCCTCTGTCCATGGAATTTTCCAGGCAAGAATACTGGAGTGGGTTGCCATGTCCTTCTCCAGGGGATCTGCCTGACCCAGGGATCGAGCCTGAGTCTCTTGCATCTCCTGCATTGGCAAGCAGGTTCTTTGCCAGCTGAGCCACCAGGGAAGCAGAATCTCAGATGCCCTTCTCAAAAGCAGGGATCTCATGTGTGACTCATTGGCTTCTAGTTCAGATGATGTGCTCAGATCAGAGTGGGTGAGTGTTGTCTTTGGAAAGAAAACCCGGTGCAGTCACCAGGGGGCGTGGTGGTCGGAGCAGGCAGGAGCTGGCTCTGCCACTTATTGAACAAGTCCCTCAATCTCCTTTTATCATGGTTTCCAGGGTCTGAAATGGAGATGGTGCCAACAGTCACTCCCTGGACTGGTGGAGACAGCTGGACATTTGGGGTGTGCCAAGGCCTGTGCCAACACAGTGACAGCAGGGTTCCGAGTCCTGTATTGAGAAACAGGCGTAGGGACTACTGCTTGATGCAGCTGGTCTCCTCCCCTCTCCGCCCAGTGAAATGGAGCCCACTGCCGGTCTGTGAGGGAGAGGACCGTGGTGTAGAGCTGGACCTGAACAAGCTCTCGGAGACAGGTCGGCAAGTAGACCAAGAAAGGAGGGAGACAGGGCAAGCTTCAGTAGAAACAGAAGTGAGGTGAGGCACTGACTCAGCCTCATCTCCGTCATGGGCCTGCTGTGGAAAGTGTCTCCTGGGCACCAACAAGCCTCAGGAGACAAAGTCACCACAAGGAAGGCCAATCTCCAAGAGACTGGAGGCACACGCTGCGCCCCCGCTGACTTTCCCCTCTCACCGCCTGACGCCCGCCTTCCATTAAGAAAAGCCACCCACATCGCCATCTGTATCCCCGGATCTTGGGGATGACGCATTCTTTACAGACTCGCAGACACATTCTCCTCAGGACACCAGGAGGGCGCCCAGGGCATCAGGAGATGAAATGAGTGCCGCAGATGCCGAAATGCTCCGAGCGGCGCTTTGCAGCCTTTGTTTGGATGACGAGAGGGCAAGATTCAGTCCCACAGAGAAGGAAATGGACGCTCTGGGCGGTGAGCAGGCGCCCCATGAAGTCCCGGGAACCTCTCATGCTCCCTGGGCAGCTCATCTACAACTTCCTCCCAGACAAGCCTCCTTCATGCTGGCTGATCAGCACAGGCCACAGGGACCATATGGGGTGTGGGGATTAGCCCCCCTTCCCCTGCTGACCCGAGCAGGATCGTAGCGACAGGCAGAAAAGCCGGGTCTGGTCCAGCCACTCGCCCCAGAGGCGGCGCTCCAAGGCCAGGCTGATCGATGTCTGACTGACACCTGCTCGCGGGCTGAGAGGACCTGTGGCTCTTCCTTCACGGTGTTTCCACATTTCCGCCAATTACTCACATTCTCTCCCCTTGTGCCGTCTCTTGGGGATTTGTTTTCTCCACTTCATTTCCAAATTAGCTGCCAGGGAATCATTACTCATCTTCTCAGTGACTGGCAGGCGTTAATGAATTACTGATTTTCACCTTCAACCAGCCAATACAATATATTTATGTTGGAAAGAAAGGTACTTTTTGAATTAAGACTTGTACCTTTTGATAGTTTTCCTTTCAAACATAATACACATGTACAATTCCGGCCTGACAGTGGAGTAAATTCTAATCACAGCTACTGAGCCTGGGGTGGCAGGCATGGGCTGCCAGCAGGCTGAGTCCCTCTGCTCACACCAGCCCCGTGGGATGCCGCTTCCCTTCCTGCTGCGTGCTGGGACAGACCATCCAGCATGGGCTGGACAGACACTGGGCTGGCTAGTTGCCTGCCACGAGAGCCTCAGTCTCTTTGGAATGTGGACAATAATAGCACCTCCCTTTTTTCCCCGCTCACCGCCTGACGCCCGCCTTCCATTAAGAAAAGCCACCCACATCGCCATCTGTATCCCCGGATCTTGGGGATGACGCATTCTTTACAGACTCGCAGACACATTCTCCTCAGGACACCAGGAGGGCGCCCAGGGCATCAGGAGATGAAATGAGTGCCGCAGATGCCGAAATGCTCCGAGCGGCGCTTTGCAGCCTTTGTTTGGATGACGAGAGGGCAAGATTCAGTCCCACAGAGAAGGAAATGGACGCTCTGGGCGGTGAGCAGGCGCCCCATGAAGTCCCGGGAACCTCTCATGCTCCCTGGGCAGCTCATCTACAACTTCCTCCCAGACAAGCCTCCTTCATGCTGGCTGATCAGCACAGGCCACAGGGACCATATGGGGTGTGGGGATTAGCCCCCCTTCCCCTGCTGACCCGAGCAGGATCGTAGCGACAGGCAGAAAAGCCGGGTCTGGTCCAGCCACTCGCCCCAGAGGCGGCGCTCCAAGGCCAGGCTGATCGATGTCTGACTGACACCTGCTCGCGGGCTGAGAGGACCTGTGGCTCTTCCTTCACGGTGTTTCCACATTTCCGCCAATTACTCACATTCTCTCCCCTTGTGCCGTCTCTTGGGGATTTGTTTTCTCCACTTCATTTCCAAATTAGCTGCCAGGGAATCATTACTCATCTTCTCAGTGACTGGCAGGCGTTAATGAATTACTGATTTTCACCTTCAACCAGCCAATACAATATATTTATGTTGGAAAGAAAGGTACTTTTTGAATTAAGACTTGTACCTTTTGATAGTTTTCCTTTCAAACATAATACACATGTACAATTCCGGCCTGACAGTGGAGTAAATTCTAATCACAGCTACTGAGCCTGGGGTGGCAGGCATGGGCTGCCAGCAGGCTGAGTCCCTCTGCTCACACCAGCCCCGTGGGATGCCGCTTCCCTTCCTGCTGCGTGCTGGGACAGACCATCCAGCATGGGCTGGACAGACACTGGGCTGGCTAGTTGCCTGCCACGAGAGCCTCAGTCTCTTTGGAATGTGGACAATAATAGCACCTCCCTTTGAAAGGCTCCAGGAATGAACAGAGACTGAATATATGTAATGCCCTTAACACAGTACCTGGTACATAGCAAGTGACCAAAATATCATTTAATCTTGTTCTTAACTCTCAACTAAAGAATCGTTGGGTTACCCTATATTCTCAAGCCATAATTCATGTATTTTTTAAATTGGAGTATAATTACAATGTTGTGCTAGTTTCTGCTGTACAGTGAAGTGAATTAGTTATACGTATACATACATCCCCTCCCTTGTAGACCTCCCTCCCTCTCTCCCCATCATCCCACCCCTCTAGGTCATCACAGAGCATCCAGCTGAGTTTCCTGTGCTTTTCAGCAGGTGCCCACTAGCTACCTGTTTTACACACAGTAGTGTGTTTGTGTCAGTCTTAATCTCCCAATTTGTCCCACCCTCTCCTTCCTCCCCTGTGACCTCTTTCTCACTGTATATGCAGCACTCATGAGACCAGGATTCTTAAGATGGAGACCGTAGTTAAGTCAATAAAAACTGCTTGAGGTTTCAAAGTGAAAATCAAGCCCCAAATCCAAACTCATCTTCAGCCACTGCTTCTGGACTAAACAGGGGCTAAATTGCTATTCAAGGTTCTGAGGAAGCAGGACACAGCAACTCATTTTATTCAAGACAGTGGATTGTTAGCTATTTAAAAATGCTGTTTACACAATAGATGTTAATTATGAATAATTTTTTGGTGTGCTCTGTGCCTCCAGTGATCAGAATACTAACTAACAGCCTCATGGAATAGCTCCCTTGTCTTTCTGATTCCCCGGAGCCTTCTGAGTACCCTAATATTTCTAGCACTGTTTAAGCGTTTCATTACTTTGTTTCAGGGCTGAAAAATGTCCCTTAATTTCCAAGCATGGATCTTATTGCCAGTCTCTCAAAGGATTCAGAATATAAATATGTACTGCAGTGGCAACATGCCTATTCATCAGGCTGCTAGGTTTGCGTAGATAATTAGAAATCGGGAGATTTCTCAGAAAGGTTCACTATAATTTACTTCCAGACACAGCAGCTTAATTAGAAAACAAATTCCTTCCCTAGCTTTAAAGATTGCTAAATAATTATAACACACACACACCACCCATGTCTCCTTCTCTGGACTGGTGCTGAGACTCTAAACAACACGTTTTGCACATCTGACAAAGGTAGCCGAGGCTAGGAAGGGGTTAAGCCCTGATATCCTGGGGAACCTTATGCTGAGCTGCTGCACAGAGGCAGCTGTTTGAAACAAACCACATTTATCAAAGAATTACCATACAGCAATTCAGAAGTGTGAAACTTTTCAATCAATTTCTCCAGTGATGGCAAAGAAGAAGGTGATGACAGGATCAGGCTGCATTTCTGACCGTTTAGGGGCAGCCAGGGAAGGTGCTGGAAGATGGCTGGAAAGGCAGGTCATACAGGTGAAGCCCAGCGCCACCTTCAAGCCCCTACACCTGACCTTGAAACTCTCGGGGCTCCTTAGATGGGGTCGCCAGTCTTGCAGCGTGCAGGGCAAGATTCCCTCTCCAGCTCACGCCAACATTAAGAGCCCGCTCCGGTCCTAAGGAGAGGTGGCCCTGGAGACCAGGGTATACACAGAGCCACACACAGGGGAAGGAGTGGTAGGTGAGGCCGGCGGGCCCAGGCCACATGCCTGCCACCCCAGTCCACACATGCCAGGCCTCGGCATGGCTACTCACCCAGCTCTGTCAGGACCATCCCTCACACACGCAGAGCCAGCACCACCCGGGGAAGGAAAGGGGTGGGCAGAGGACTAGATGGACATTATCCTTATTTTCTTCAGGTCATTAAACTTGAGGGAGGGAAACAAAACTCAGCAACACAACCCAGTGTCCTTCTGGTTTTGCTTCATCTCTGTGTTGTGACTTGTCACTCTAGTCAGGTGGTACAGTGACCAGAGTCACCCTCACAAGTTCAAGAATTTCCATGTGGTGAGCTGAAACCAGAGAGTCACACTGGATGCAAAATGCCTTAAGACACTTGTGAAACCAGCAACATGTCAGTGGCAGCCCTGCCAATCCTCTGCTGATGTGTCTCCAGGAGCCCCCAACACAGGTTTATCCCACCTTCCATGCAGGAAACTCTCTCGCCTTCTTAGGTGCTTCCTTGTTTATGGAGTTTTGTCCTCGCCCCCACCAATCAACAGTGCTTAGGATTTTATTAGCAATAACGAGCTGCTAAAGAATAAATGAAACAGGACCAAGGAATTGAGCAAAAAAAGCCAATTTCTGTTTGATCCTATAATTGTAACTAAGCACTAATTATATCCTGCCAATTAATCTAGATGCACAAACGAGATGCACTGGAAATCCTCGTGAGGGTCTCACTTCATCCCCTGAAGGCTCCACCGGCTCAGTGGCTTTTGCTGGGAGTATTGGTGAGCCTCTTGGGGAGAAGTGCCCACGACACCCTGTTGGACGTCCCTTGCACCTCTTTAGGTGAGTCACAGGCCTCGTCCCCAAAGCAGAAGAGCTTGTGCAGAGGATGGGCATCCACTGGACAAAGCGTGCTTGATACGGTGAGAATGGCCATCTAAGGAGGGGACTGCAAAGGAAACGGAGGCAAACGGTAAAACGGCTTGGACAGCCTGGCCTGCGGCAGCGGTGCAAATGCTCAGCACAGCGAGCGAGGAATCACTGCACAGGATAGCTCTCGCGCGAACCTGCTTCATCCATGGGCAGATAAACGTCACAATGAGTTATGATCCTGATGGAACCCCAAGTGGCCCCAGCACATAGAGTGGAGACCAAACACAGCCCCAGACATGTGGACACCGAGAGCCTGCTGCACCCAAGAGCTGCGTAGTTTGATCGGAAGTCTCCAGAAAATGATGACAGGTGAAAATAATGAGACATCTTCCCCAGGAAGGTTCTCTGAGTACAGAGACCTTGGCAGCCTGGAAGACTACTGAACACAGATGTGCTGTTTCTTTCTAACCTTGTGACTTCAAGGCCACACCTACTTCTTGAAAATGTTTCTTCTTATAGACTCTAAGCATAGCTGGGGGGAAAGTCTAAAAATTAAAACAACAGAATAGCGTTAAAAAAATTATTTATGGCTGAGCTGGGTCTTCATTGCTGTGTGGGCTTTTCTTCGCTGCTGCTGCTGCTGCTGCGTCACTTCAGTCGTGTCCGACTCTGTGCGACCCCATAGATGGCAGCCCACCAGGCTCCCCGCCCCTGGGATTCTCCGGGTGAGCACACTGGGGGGGCTGCCATGTCCGTCTGCGACGGGCTCTTCTCGAGCTGCAGCAAACAGGGGCGGCTCTCCAGTCGCGGGGCAGGGGCCTCTCCTGCGGTGGCGTCTCTGCTGCACAGCACGGGCTCCAGGCGCTAGAGCTCCGGCGGCTGTGGCGCACTGGCTCAGCAGTTTCGGCACACAGGCTTAATTTCTCCGAGGCACATGGGATCTTCCCAGATCGGGGACTGAACCTGCGTCTCCTGAGTTGGCAGGCGGATTCTTTACCACTGAGCCACCAGGGAGGCCCTCAGAATAGCATTTTAAATGGAAAATCTCTCCAAGAAAGCTACAGAAATTAAGAACTTGTATCTGCTCAGAAACAGATCTCATGGTGGTAATGGCCGGGAATCCCGTGGAGCTATACATCTGGATTTTTTTCTAGTGCCATGTAACTAAAGCCTGTCACTTGTCCTGGCATAAAGAATAAACATAATTCAATCCCACCCTAACTGTGGCCAGGCTACGAGGGGAGCAGCCACATAGTGCCTCCCACTGGAAACGATGACATGTATGGGTCTCACCTGAACTGCATGTTTGCTAAGTTGTATTCCGAGAACAATGACTCAGACCCAAACCATTGTTCCTTGAAAAGTTATTCCCAACAAAGAGGTTCTAAGGTTTCTAAAACATCTTGTTCTTACTCACTTTTTGTCACCACCATCATGAGCCACTCAGACAAAGTTCCCTTTGGGAAGCAAGTGTGTNCCCAACAAAGAGGTTCTAAGGTTTCTAAAACATCTTGTTCTTACTCACTTTTTGTCACCACCATCATGAGCCACTCAGACAAAGTTCCCTTTGGGAAGCAAGTGTGTTCATTTTGAATGCTCCTGGCCTATCCCAATTAATCTGGACAACAAGCTTTTCTAAAATGCAAACTTGTCTGGTATGGGAATGATCGCTTTTTAAACTGCACTGTTGGACTTGTTTACACAATTTTCCAAAAGTTGTGTGGTGGCATTCACCCAGTGGTGGCTGGGGCTGGTGTATGAAAGACACTCTCTCCGTGAACCACCCCCTCCCACCCCAGTCTTTATCAGAAATCCAATGGCTTCAGAAATGCAAAGTAGCATTAACCATTATTCCCAGTGCAGCTTTGGGAAAGTGGTGAGAGAACAGAAGTATTTGTGGGGGTGAGCGGATGCCCACAAAGCCGACCACACGCTCCTCAATCCACCCTGGGCAACGGTGACAAATGCAGGGGTGAGAGGTGTGTGCCCAGTGAGTGTGACTCCTGAGGGTGAGGCTGGCCACGTCTGTCTGTCTGTAGTCTTCCCACCACCCCCTTTCCCTGCCCCCATTCCCACTCAGGGTGCTATTAATGATGATTTTCTTTTTAAATCAAAACACACAGACACCCAATTTTTCAGCATTTCACCAACGTTGTAGCACTGCCTGGGACAGGAGAGGGGTTGATGGAGAAGAAAGGACACTGAGTCAACCTTCAAACGGCCACCAGAAGTCACACTTGCCAGCTGAGAAAGTCACTTAGCACTGTGGAGGGTGGAGTCAGCACGGTGTTTTTTGGGAACACGGGCGGCTACAAACTCTGAAGTCGTGATTTATGAAAATTGCACTTGATAAAAAAATATTAAAATCTTATCATATATAGGAGGTGTCTGTCTCTATTTTTCAATCCTCATTAGCCAGTTTAAGTTGTGAGTAAAGGTTTCTCCCCAGCCTCTTCAGTAAAATGTCTCTTGTCCATTTTTATTTTGTTTTAGTGAGTTTTGAGATATCTTCCTATATTCTGGATATAAGTCCTTTGTCAGCTATGTGATTTGCAAATATTTCCCCCCAAGTCTGCAGCTTGTCTTTTCTCTCTTTTAGCAGTGTCTTCCAGAGAGTAAACATTTTAAACTTTGATGAAGTTCAATTTGCCAATTTNGTTTTAGTGAGTTTTGAGATATCTTCCTATATTCTGGATATAAGTCCTTTGTCAGCTATGTGATTTGCAAATATTTCCCCCCAAGTCTGCAGCTTGTCTTTTCTCTCTTTTAGCAGTGTCTTCCAGAGAGTAAACATTTTAAACTTTGATGAAGTTCAATTTGCCAATTTTTTTCTTTTGTGGATCATGCTTAGGGTGTCAAGTGCTATGCACACTTTAAGTCTGAGAATGTGACGGGATGAGAGCTGGCTGTTCAGACACCAAAGTCAGAAGAGCGAGGGCCTGTGTACAGGAAAGACCACAAAGAGACGTCCAGACACCTGGCCGGTACCAGGCTGGCCTGACACCACCAGGTGGGAGTGCCACCGAGGAAGCTGAAGCAAACCAAATGCCAGATTCCTCTTCAGAACTGTCTGAAGGGGCCACCAGAAGTCACCTCGCTAGGAAAGAAGGTAACTTTATCAGTTTTAATGGTTTATCTGAGAATTACATGTCTATGGTGATCTGTGGTACAGGCGATGGAGGCTCTGGCACTCAGAGATGGGGGGAAAGTAAACACCCACAGACAGAGCACAGCAGGGCTGGTGAACAAGCTCTAATAGGACGGCTTCCAAATTCTGAAATCTCGTCAGGGAACTGGACCAAACAGGCCGGATGACCAGGCCGAACCAACCCTTTCTTATTTTTCAGCTTCTCTCCATGTGATGTTTGTTTCTCAGTGGCTACCTTGTTTGCCTAGCACGTGTAAATGTGGTCTCACTAGGTCTCAGTCCTTATTGGAGGTGAAGCTGGCTTAGAACAGGGAGGGGCAGTTCCTCTGAGAGGAGGGGCCCTGAGTCCTGACTCTAGAAGTGAGTTGTGTGAGTGTGACCAGGACGGGGCGATCGTGGAGGCCGGTTAACAGAGCACTCAGCCCCCTGCTTCCTGACTGCACTGACCCCTGGAGCATGGGCCACCCAACAAAGACGGGAACAGGGACACAAGACCACCAACGTCTCCCCACCATGTAACCCTGAGAGCACCAGAGCTCCGATGTGGGGAAAATCTGCAGCTGCGCCTGCCCAGAGCAGCAGGACTTTGAAAAGAAGCATGGGTGCACTCTGTACTACACACTGGGGGCGGAGAGAGCCAGGCCTGAGCCCTCCCTGACCCTTGTGAACATGATGCAGAGGCCTGTGGTTCCTGCTCTGACCGAGCCAGCACAGCCAGCGGCCCAAACACCACTCTGCTGCTGGTATCAGTCCCAACCTCAAGTCCCACTGCTTCCCTCCCAGCCTGCAGTGCTCATCTATCAGCGCCTCCCTGCGCCCAGCCTCGGCCAGCACTGCCTTTCAGCAATGGCTTTGAAATCTCAACTGTGGGTCAGTGGAAACTAAGACTCACTCTAAGCAGAAGGACCACAGGCCTTCCTGTTTGTTCTGCTGGCACTGATCGGTGTCACACTAATTCTTTCTTGTCACAATATCCCATTTTGCTTGTGGACAAAAGCATCTTGAAGTAAACAGATGCAGTGACTAGTCACACGGTTTCCTTAGACATTTATCCAAAATTTAATGAAAGGAATTATACTCAATGAATTGTTTGCAGGTATCCTAATTATATTTTGTTGGTTCTTTCTTTTCAATTTATTTGTACCTATATTTTAAATATCTATAGTGATAGTGAAGCCACTCAGTCGTGTCCGACTCTTTGTGACCCCATGGACAGTAGCCAACCAGGCTCCTCCGTCCATGGGATTTTCCAGGCAAGAATACTGGAGTGGGTTGCTGTTTCCTTCTCCAGGGGACCTTCCCGACCCAGGGATCGAACCCGGGTCTCCCTCATTGTAGGCAGACTTTTTACAGTCTAAGCCATTAGGGAAGTCACTTACATATTTATATTCTTATAAAAAAAAAAATTAAACGAGATGGAAAAAAATCAGTTCCTTAACATTGCTCCTCCCTGCTTCTTGCTCCAAATTTCACTTTCCTACCCAGAGTGGAGTGCAAATATTTTATTTCATGTCTTGCTGATATGTATTCACACGCAAAGTTATGCACGGTTCTGCAGCCCATGGTGGGTGTCATGTCAATCTCTTAACAAAAGGCCGCTCCCTGTTGACGCAAGTGTAGCCACCACACTCTGTATTCTCCCGTCAGGAACGCATATGATTGATTCACAGTGCAGCTGCGGTGGGCATTCAGGCATAATTTTCTTGTGCATTTCCCCTGACACACAGGCAAGTTGTCTTCCAGGAAAGAAACCTAGAAGATTTGCTTTTTCTACCTGAGGTTAATTATTACAATCAGGCCTTTCTGCTTTACCACACGATTCTGTACATCAAGACTTATGGAACAATCCATATATTAATTCTAGAAGAAACGGGGTTCAGAGCAGAAGCAGTAGGAACTACCTAGGTGAATCGGGATGAATGAAATGAACACGCAAACAAACATAAAATGTAGGTCAAGTTTAGAGCTCTGAGATGGTGTACTGACCCAAAGAGGCTCATGACAGGAGCAGACAAGCCGGCCTCAGAACCTGGGAGGACAAGGAGAGGCCAAGCACCACTGCACATCATGAAGGAGCCCTCCTGCCAGGACCACCACACCTGCCTTAGATAGAACGGAACACTGGGTTTATGTCCCCCCGGAGTGGGGGGAATGGAAGGTTGCAGAACGTGAAACGGAAAGTTGAGGAACATGGGGAAGATGCTAAGCTGTGATCTGACTGTTGCAGTTGAGCAGAGTGATCTCTATGTGCAGTTACTGGTCTGTATGTGTAACGATACACGCATTTTTGCTTTGGTTCAGTGTCGAGAGTATTTTTAAATGTTCAAAAGGATTCCGCTTGTACTCTTTTCCTTTTAATATGGCCCCAAATTTAGCTTGTCCTATGTAACAATCACAAACAAGGCCTTAATCAGAGAACAAAAGAACACATGAAAGGGAAACATCTGTGCTGACAGGAAGTACTTCTGAGAACCGAGACTGAAAAATGGAGACTCCCTGTCACACCAGAAGCCACAATAGCTTAAAAACCTGACTTACTTTTCTATCAAATCCAGTGTGACTCCAGGCACCAGACTAACACACTTCTGCATGCAGAACCTGCAAAGAAAGAGAAGACAGTGAGTCACAGCAATGGGATACGTTAACGGGAGCATACAGCAGTCCTGGAGGAGGAGCAGAGAGAGGAAGCAGGGCATGGGGACTGCCACAGTGAAAAGGTAAACCAAGACTTTCTTAATTCTGTCAGCTCTTAGGTTTATGAAGAAAATCTCCCTGCAGCCTCTCAAAGGGGCAGGAACACTGAGCTGCAACCAGAGGTCTTCAGTGGAAGGAGAAAAATCTGCGGGCGGTGAGGCATATCCCCCCTTTAGGGGGCTGGGGGCGGGTCCCCATGAGAGTCACCGGACAGAAAGTTTCTACCCAGATGATGGAACAGGCTCCACTTTTCCATTTTTCCTTCTTAAGCAAGTAAAGCTAGAGAGAGTGATGGAAGGATCAGTGAACCACCCCTAGGCACACAAAAGAAATTTGTGGGAGAAGACAAAGAAAAGTGAATTCAATTATATCATTTTAATTATCATAAAATCAGAGGAGCTATGAGACTTAATCTTTGCTGCAGAGCCATCCTGGAGGGCTGCGCGGGGTGGGAGTGGGTGGGTGAGGTGAGGGGGAACTGGGACTGGGGGACTGGCCAGGCGTCATCCAATTTGTGTGCACTGACAGGAGGTTGAAGACCATCTCTTCCTTCCTGTCAGGCCTATTGGCACGTGGTAGGACAGAATCAATGGTCACGAAGAGTGAAAAAGCAACTTAGCATTGGTCACAGGAGAAATGTAAAACATTTAATTCACCTGCTTTAAAAATTAAGAACAAATAACCCCCTCTATGTAAAGAGCAGCAGGCACAGAGCAAATATACCCACAAAACACATTTCCCCATCACTAGATGGATGTGAAACGTGGAGGAAGGTCGGAGAAAGCCAGTGTGCTCATGGGAGGGGATGAATACAAGGACCAGGCCACATGCAGGGTACATGAAGTGAGAGGTATACAGTGGATAGGTNAGGAACGCATATGATTGATTCACAGTGCAGCTGCGGTGGGCATTCAGGCATAATTTTCTTGTGCATTTCCCCTGACACACAGGCAAGTTGTCTTCCAGGAAAGAAACCTAGAAGATTTGCTTTTTCTACCTGAGGTCAATTATTACAATCAGGCCTTTCTGCTTTACCACACGATTCTGTACATCAAGACTTATGGAACAATCCATATATTAATTCTAGAAGAAACGGGGTTCAGAGCAGAAGCAGTAGGAACTACCTAGGTGAATCGGGATGAATGAAATGAACACGCAAACAAACATAAAATGTAGGTCAAGTTTAGAGCTCTGAGATGGTGTACTGACCCAAAGAGGCTCATGACAGGAGCAGACAAGCCGGCCTCAGAACCTGGGAGGACAAGGAGAGGCCAAGCACCACTGCACATCATGAAGGAGCCCTCCTGCCAGGACCACCACACCTGCCTTAGATAGAATGGAACACTGGGTTTATGTCCCCCCGGAGTGGGGGGAATGGAAGGTTGCAGAACGTGAAACGGAAAGTTGAGGAACATGGGGAAGATGCTAAGCTGTGATCTGACTGTTGCAGTTGAGCAGAGTGATCTCTATGTGCAGTTACTGGTCTGTATGTGTAACGATATACGCATTTTTGCTTTGGTTCAGTGTCGAGAGTATTTTTAAATGTTCAAAAGGATTCCGCTTGTACTCTTTTCCTTTTAATATGGCCCCAAATTTAGCTTGTCCTATGTAACAATCACAAACAAGGCCTTAATCAGAGAACAAAAGAACACATGAAAGGGAAACATCTGTGCTGACAGGAAGTACTTCTGAGAACCGAGACTGAAAAATGGAGACTCCCTGTCACACCAGAAGCCACAATAGCTTAAAAACCTGACTTACTTTTCTATCAAATCCAGTGTGACTCCAGGCACCAGACTAACACACTTCTGCATGCAGAACCTGCAAAGAAAGAGAAGACAGTGAGTCACAGCAATGGGATACGTTAACGGGAGCATACAGCAGTCCTGGAGGAGGAGCAGAGAGAGGAAGCAGGGCATGGGGACTGCCACAGTGAAAAGGTAAACCAAGACTTTCTTAATTCTGTCAGCTCTTAGGTTTATGAAGAAAATCTCCCTGCAGCCTCTCAAAGGGGCAGGAACACTGAGCTGCAACCAGAGGTCTTCAGTGGAAGGAGAAAAATCTGCGGGCGGTGAGGCATATCCCCCCTTTAGGGGGCTGGGGGCGGGTCCCCATGAGAGTCACCGGACAGAAAGTTTCTACCCAGATGATGGAACAGGCTCCACTTTTCCATTTTTCCTTCTTAAGCAAGTAAAGCTAGAGAGAGTGATGGAAGGATCAGTGAACCACCCCTAGGCACACAAAAGAAATTTGTGGGAGAAGACAAAGAAAAGTGAATTCAATTATATCATTTTAATTATCATAAAATCAGAGGAGCTATGAGACTTAATCTTTGCTGCAGAGCCATCCTGGAGGGCTGCGCGGGGTGGGAGTGGGTGGGTGAGGTGAGGGGGAACTGGGACTGGGGGACTGGCCAGGCGTCATCCAATTTGTGTGCACTGACAGGAGGTTGAAGACCATCTCTTCCTTCCTGTCAGGCCTATTGGCACGTGGTAGGACAGAATCAATGGTCACGAAGAGTGAAAAAGCAACTTAGCATTGGTCACAGGAGAAATGTAAAACATTTAATTCACCTGCTTTAAAAATTAAGAACAAATAACCCCCTCTATGTAAAGAGCAGCAGGCACAGAGCAAATATACCCACAAAACACATTTCCCCATCACTAGATGGATGTGAAACGTGGAGGAAGGTCGGAGAAAGCCAGTGTGCTCATGGGAGGGGATGAATACAAGGACCAGGCCACATGCAGGGTACATGAAGTGAGAGGTATACAGTGGATAGGTAAGGACGAGGGAGAAAGACAAGGAGATAGAGACTGGAATAGAGAAGTCGGAAGACAGACAAGACCATCACGACAGCATCTGGTGCGCAACTGGCTCCTGACATGTGGCCCTCCAGCTGGGATGGGGGAACCCTGAGAACCCAGCCCCACCAGGCTCACGGCTTCAGCGAGCAACACCTAGCTCAGCCAGAGAGCAAGTTATATTTCTGGCTGTGGCCAAGCTGGCCGGTGCTCTCCATTCACAGAGCAGCAGAAACACCAATGAGACAGAGCCTGTCTCCCTCGGGCACAAGCAGCTGGGCTGCCCAGACGCTCCACAGGGCCAGGCAGTCCGTCCGGACAGATCCTCCTGTTTCCTTCTCTGTTGGAGAGCTCGGCCCGCCCGCTCCCACACATCACTGCAACCGCCCACAGGCAGCTCTGACAGCGGCTCCATGTGAATCAGGATGGAAACGGTTTATAGGAAATGTACCTTCCACTCCAATTCTGAGGCCTATGCAAACAGGACTGCTCTGCTGTTTTTTTCTCTGTAACGCACTTTCTGATTGGACCTCGGCATTCCTATAATGACAAAATAGTCTGTACCAGACTAATCCTTTTGTCAATAACAACAGTAAGCTCTGGATAAAATATAAAAAGCAACCACTTGAAAGCATCAAAGAGCAAACAAATTCAGGCAGAAAGGGAAGGTACGACCTTTACAAGGTCCGCCTTAACCAGTTTTTCCCACATGTGCTCCCCAATTCATACAGCATCAGGGACACAGCTCAACCCGAAGGAGATTAGAAGCCCAGAACTTGGGGGGAAGTCTTAGGAAGGAGGAGCCAAACTCTGAGAGCAAGCTCTCCTAGGACCCTGGGCTGAGCTGGGCATTGCACAGGCACGGGATCAGACCCCAAGGAGCCCCGGGGACATCAAAGCTGAAGGGCACCGAGGAGAGATTTCCATGCCTGCTCACCAGCAGATGCACATAGACAGGGACAACCAGTGCCACAGTGGGGGCTACAAACACCTGGGGCTTTCCACTGTGGGGTGTGGCCTGAGCTACAACCATGGTTCAGGATACAGAGTTGCATCCCCCAAACCAGGAGCAAAGTCAATGACCAGTCCTATAGCCAAGAGACTAAAAGGTCAATTAAACCATCTACAGCTAAACAGGAGGAAGTTAGCAGAATCCAGACTTTCTCAGTGTCTCATTCACAATGGAAAGTATTCTAACCTAAAATCAAGAGAAAAATAGTTAATAAAACTAGATTCATTGTTGACCACATTTTGGAATTAGACTTTATAAAAATAACTTATTAACTGGGAAAGAAGTATTATCATAAATCTGCTGGAAATATAAAGTTAAGAAGGAAATTAAAAATAGGGACACGATGCAACTTTAAAATACGCATGATATGGTATGAGCAGCATGGATGAACCAGTGACTGACAGTCCACAAAACTGTACATCAGCCTGTATTCATTCCCTTTGCACCAAAACTACATCAGGCACAATCAGAGACAATAAAAATGGCTCGACAGTTCCACAAAGCTGGATATTAGTAATTATAACAATAAACACAACAGCTGGCAGACGTTTGGTGCTGACTACATTGTGCTGGTTGCTGGAGCTCATCAACAGGCTGGGTCATTTCTGACTCCTGTCTGACTTGCCCTTTCCAAACTGCGGGGGAAGTTACACAGCACGTGACCACTGCTCACCGCCTGCCTGCTGACCCTCCAGGCAGGGTTTCTCAGTTGGGCACTAAGGACACTGGGGCCAAATCATTCTTTGCTGTGGGGGTGGCATCCTAGCCTCTACCCATGAGATGCCAGCAGCACCCCATCCCAACTGTGACAACCAAATAGGTCTCCTGACGCTGCCTAATGTCCTTCACCTCTCTGAGGACACAGCCCCAGGCCAGGACCCAGCATCCCTCACACTTTCCAGAACAGTCTCTCTGCTTCCTTTCCTGCCTGTGCTCCCTACTTCTCTCCCAGGAATTCTCTACTAGGCAGCCAGAGTGAGCCTTTTATGAGGAAATGTGGGGATAAATCATTTCATCTTGACCCTCCAGAGGCTCCTTGCCATGCAGGATGAAATGCAGGGTGCTTGCCTAGCCTCCGAAGGCCCTGCCCTGGGCTTCTGGTCACTGCTCTGACTTTACTTCCTCACTCTCACTCTGCTTACCCAGTACCAGTCACCCTGACACACTTTCTCCTCCTTTCATCTGCCAGGCACAGCCCCACCTCAGGGCCTTTGCACAGGTTGCTCCCTCTTGCTCCAAACTGGAAGGTTTACTCCTTTGTTTCACTCGGATTATTTCTACCTTCGCTGACCAGCCTAAGAAAACAGCAGCTTCATTCTCTACTCGTGTACTGTGCTTTTTAAAAATAGCATTTCTTGCTACCTTAATATATATTTTGATTGCTTGTCTTTATCATAGAAGATAAGCTCAGTGAGTACAGGGACTTCTCTTATTTTGTTCATCAGTGTGTCACGAGTACTTAGAAGGGTGCCCTGTAACATATAGTTTTGATACTCCATAAATGTGTCACCAAGTGAATATGGCATAAGATTGATTCCTAATATTTCATATATCTTTTTTTTCCTGTTGCTCTTGCAAGTGACTGGCTTCAAGATTTTTATGAAGAACAGATTAATGGATGCTAAAAAGAAAACTCAACTCTGTAACTTTGTAAACTGTCATATAACTGCTGGATGTTATTGTTTCTGAGAATGGAAATATATTAAATTTTTTCCCAATTAGAAAAAATCCCATACATTTATCATAAAAATTAAAAGTATAGAAAATTACAAGTGAAATTACCCCCAAATCTAAGATAACAATTAACACTTTCATTTACCTCTTACAGAAAACTGAACCATGCTGATTTATTTTGTGCTGGGATAAAATAAAATCAGTCCCTGGAATAGCCCAAACAATACAGATGATGGAAAAGTGGAGTTGGTCCTGCAGCCCAATCCCACTGCCGACTGCCCCTCTGCATCCAGACTGTGCCTAGCACACATGTACAATCAATATCTACACTTGGGTTTTGTTCAGCTTTTGTTTCTTACCATAAGAGAATCTGCCATACACACTACAGCTTTCCCCTCACCCCCAGTATTTTCCAACATTCAACAAAGTTGAAAGAATTTTAGAGTTAAGCTCCTGGATCCCACCACCTAGGCTCCACCATCAGCATTTGGTTACATTTGCTTTATCACATTTCTGCTTCTCCATCCATCAGTGCATCTCATTTTTCATGAGACAGAGGAAGTGGTATACTTACTTCCCTTTAAATTCTTCAGCACACAAACCAGCATTCAGTATTTGCTCATTGTTTTTTTATCTTTTGATGTAAAATTACATATAATGATGTGCACACATCTTTAACTGTTCATTCATTGGGTTTTGACAAATGCATGTACCCAACTGCTACAGGGACTTCTACCAACTTCCCAGGGATTTTCTTTAGCCCTTTCTCAGCCAATTCCTACTTCCTCCCATTGCCCCCAGGGGCAAATACTGCTCTGATTTTTCCACTGATTTTTACGCCTTGGTTCTAGAGTTTCATACACAAGGACTCACTGAGTATGTACTTTTGTATAAGACCTCTTCCAGTCAGCATGATGCTTTAGGTATTTATCCAGGCTTTTGCTGGTTTCATGAATTTACTCTTCTCCCCTGCTGACTGGTATTCCATTATATGAAAAGATTGCAGTTTATACATGCTGTTCTGTAACTTGTCCTTGTATATATCATGGACAATATAAAAGCTGATGCACAGAACATTGTTTCTCATGAACATGAGTGTGCTGTCCTCAAGATGTATTTGTAGCAATGGAACTGCCTGATGAATGGGTACCCCTACTGAGTGCCCAGCCACTGTCTGATGGCTCTCCAGAGGAGAGTGTCATTTACTGTCACATCAAAGCTGAATATATCCACTTTTCAACTTTCTGGAAAATACTGCATTTATCAACATAAAAGAAAAACAACCCTCTGCCCTACTGATAGGCGAGAAACGACACATCATTGGAATTGCTTTGATTATTACTGAAGTTAAACGCCAGCTAATAATTTTTCTGGTTCTTTGTATTTTTCTTTGGCTTATTGTCTGTTTATGCCCTTCTTGTCTTATTGATTTTATTTTATTTTATTTTTATTTATTTTTATTTTTTATTTTTTTTTTTGTCTTATTGATTTTAAAGTGTTTTATACATTAACAAAACTGAGGGTGGCTTTGTTATATATTACATAATTTTTCCCCAATTCATAATTTTTTTAAAGTTTTGTTTTTTGCTTTCTTTGCCATATAAAACTTAGTATTAAAGCCTATCACTTCCTTTATAGCTTTTTAATTCTAATAATTTTTCCAGTACTTTTTCGCACTTAAAACCTCAGTATATTTGGAATTTATTTTATCATGGTAAGAGGTAAGGATTAGAAAAATTTCAAATGGTTAGCCCTGTGTCCCAAAGAATATTGAGTAATTCACTTTTTTTCCAAATGATAAATTCTTAAATATAACTGTTCATTCATTGGGTTTTGACAAATGCATGTACCCAACTGCTACAGGGACTTCTACCAACTTCCCAGGGATTTTCTTTAGCCCTTTCTCAGCCAATTCCTACTTCCTCCCATTGCCCCCAGGGGCAAATACTGCTCTGATTTTTCCACTGATTTTTACGCCTTGGTTCTCGAGTTTCATATACAAGGACTCACTGAGTATGTACTTTTGTATAAGACCTCTTCCAGTCAGCATGATGCTTTAGGTATTTATCCAGGCTTTTGCTGGTTTCATGAATTTACTCTTCTCCCCTGCTGACTGGTATTCCATTATATGAAAAGATTGCAGTTTATACATGCTGTTCTGTAACTTGTCCTTGTATATATCATGGACAATATAAAAGCTGATGCACAGAACATTGTTTCTCATGAACATGAGTGTGCTGTCCTCAAGATGTATTTGTAGCAATGGAACTGCCTGATGAATGGGTACCCCTACTGAGTGCCCAGCCACTGTCTGATGGCTCTCCAGAGGAGAGTGTCATTTACTGTCACATCAAAGCTGAATATATCCACTTTTCAACTTTCTGGAAAATACTGCATTTATCAACACAAAAGAAAAACAACCCTCTGCCCTACTGATAGGTGAGAAACGACACATCATTGGAATTGCTTTGATTATTACTGAAGTTAAACGCCAGCTAATAATTTTTCTGGTTCTTTGTATTTTTCTTTGGCTTATTGTCTGTTTATGCCCTTCTTGTCTTATTGATTTTAAAGTGTTTTATACATTAACAAAACTGAGGGTGGCTTTGTTATATATTACATAATTTTTCCCCAATTCATAATTTTTTTAAAGTTTTGTTTTTTGCTTTCTTTGCCATATAAAACTTAGTATTAAATAAAGCCTATCACTTCCTTTATAGCTTTTTAATTCTAATAATTTTTCCAGTACTTTTTCGCACTTAAAACCTCAGTATATTTGGAATTTATTTTATCATGGTAAGAGGTAAGGATTAGAAAAATTTCAAATGGTTAGCCCTGTGTCCCAAAGAATATTGAGTAATTCACTTTTTTTCCAAATGATAAATTCTTAAATAGATTCTGTTTCTGGAACTGTACTCTGTTCCATTGACTAGAATGTCAGCTCTTTTTCTATCTGAACCTTCAAAATGTATTTTAATAACTTTCCAGAGAAGGCAATGGCAACCCACTCCAGTACTCTTGCCTGGAAAATCCCACGGACGGAGGAGCCTGGTGGGCTGTGGTCCATGGGGTCGCTAAGAGTTGGACACGACTGAGCGACTTCACTTTCACTTTTCACTTTCATGCATTGGAGAAGGAAATGGGAACCCACTCCAGTGTTCTTGCCTGGAGAATCCCAGGGACGGCGGTGCCTGGTGGGCTGCCGTCTATGGGGTCGCACAGAGTCGGACACGACTGAAGTGACCTAGCAGCAGCAGCAGTTTTCTTTCACAAATCTTTTTTTTTTTTTAATTTCTATGGGTATTTGCAAACATTTATCCTTCTACTTGACCTTTAAAATCACTTTATCTATATATGTCAAGTTTATGATTTAATTTATGGAGAATTTATACCCTTAATATTCTGGCTCTCACCATGTAATAATAATGTGGTCAATTCCTTCATTTATTCAAACATCCTTTCATATTAATCAGTAAAGTTTTATGGACATTTCTATACAAATGTCCAATATACTCTTAGCTCGTTTATGTTGTGTCATTGTTACTGTTGCTACTGTGAATCAGATTTATCTTCCTTCCCCAAATTTCCTTGCTATTTTTAATATATAAAAAGGGTAACAGTTTTAAGGAAATTGTAAAGTATTTAATATATGAAGAGTATATAAAATACAGATGTGAGTTTAAGGACTAATAAAGTAAATGTAAGCACCACTCAGATTAAGAAATAGCACATTACAAAATCTAAAAGGTCCCCTGTGTCCCCATCATGGTATCTGCTACCATCCCTTCCCCAGAGGTAGCCTGGAGTTTTATGGTTTATGGTATTGATCTATGTTCACTTAGTAATCAGTCACTCTGCTGAATGTTCATGTTATTGCTAATAATTTTTCATTGGTTTTTATTGTGTAAAGTTAAAATTCAGACCAGACATAAATAACGCAAATTTGCCTTCTCTTTAGAATATGTATACTTTCACTTTGTTTTTGCACCTAATTATTATTACTAGCATTTCCAGAAGTTGTTAAATGATCACGCTTAGTATACATCCCCACTTTGTTCTAATTACATTAATGAAACACAGTATCGAAGCTTAGTGCAGGATGATAGCTGCTAGTTGAGAAGAAAATTTCTCTTATGTAAAGGAAGTATTCTCCTATTTTTATTATAAGGTTTTATTAAAATTCATTTTTAATTTTATCAAGTAACTATTCTCCTCTCACCTATTAAGATGATGAATTATATTAATAGGCATCAGAGCAGTCCTGGAATGATTCTCACTTGGCCAAAGTTTTTCTTCTCTAATTGTACTGCAGGATGCGAAGTATAATATTTCATTTTGAGTTCATCTGCATTGTGTGTCTGTGTATATGTGTGCGAATGTATTAATATGTGCATGTGCATACACACTGCATTTGTCAGGTTTGGTACCTCAGTCATGGTAACTTTATGAGAAGAAAGAGAAAACTTATACTTACTGAAATATGGCTTATGTTTACACACTGCTTTGTTACCAAGTGTTCTAGTCCATATTTTAAGGATAATTATCTGTATGTTGAATCTTCGCCATTTTAGTTTTCTTGCTTCTCATTATTTTTTCACTGCTTTCTGTCTCCTGTATTTCTACTTCTGACCAATTTTAAGGTTACAAATTTTAGAACTAAATTTGATTTCTTAAACTTTTTCTTTGCATCTTGATGTAATGTTTTGTCAATCTCAATATTTATCCACTTTTTTTCAGAGACCATTTTTCTGTAACTTCATTGAGGATACAAAGTGCATGCTGTCTCCTTTCTGGAGCCCCCTTTGACAACAACTGAGTTTAGGCTGATGAGGTGATTCAGGGTGGGGGCCAGTCACCAGAAAGACCAAACACTGGATAACAGATGGGAACTTCCAGCCACATGCTGACCTCCAACCTCTGACCTCAGAAGGGAAGGGGGCTAGAGACTGAGCTCTACAAAGAATCTTGAACAAAGGGATTCAGAGCGCTCCTAGGTTGGTGCTCTGTGGAGGCAGAGTGCCTTTCGTTCTCTCCCATGCGCAGGTGACCCTGTCCTCCAGCCAGAAAGAGGAGCTCTCAGCGCTTCCTGCGCAGGTTCAGCCTGCACCTGGGTCAGAGCTGGGAAAGCCAGGGCAGGAAAAGGCCCGCGGGGCCGGATCCCCACAGTGTTATTCAAGGCTTCTGATTTCAGTCCCCAAAGTGCTGCCTGCTTTCTGGAGTCCTCCGGTAGCAGCGTTCTCAGCAGAGGCCGTACTGAGCATGGCCATATCCTTCTCAGGGGCTGGCACTGGGGTTTCCGTGGACGGTGATGCCGAGGAAGCTTCCCAGATCAGACTATTTTAACCAAGTCCTTCTGAACGTAAAAGTGCACTGCCAGAGATGTCAGGCTTTTAAGGAATTTTGGGAGACAGCCCAAAGTGGCAGTACACTATTAAAATAAGACAAGCAAGTTACTTGACATTTCATTTAATCTAGCAGGTTAAAAAAACAAACAAAAAACCTATATGAAATAGTGTGTCAATTATCTGGTATTTGAAGCTAAATTTAGAAGTATGCCATGTGTATTATCAGGAGAAAAAAAAAGTAGAAGAGACTTTTCTAATTTATAACCTTTAAACAGCTATCACTTTTAAATGTACAGAACTCTCCTCAGGAGCTTCTAGGCCAGTAACCAGGACAAGACACAAATGAGGTTCAGGAGTCAGCTGTCTGAGCTGCTGTCAGCTTCAGAGGCAAGCCAGCTAAAGGGAAAACTAATTATTTCATTAGACAGAGAAACGCATACCATCACCTCATCTGAGTTTCCTGCCGAAGGACGGAATGAGCTGACCCCACCTGTCTTGTTCTGAGGGCCAGAGCCTCAAGGATATCCCAGGGGTTCCTTAAGTACCTGCCTGGTGAAAGCAGAAAGAACTTTCAATGGAACAGTGCTAACTCCACAAGAGTGCTTTCATTTTGGTTCAGAAGAGATGAAAAGGTCAAGACAATTGTAGTCATAAGAAAAAAGTCTTTTAAAAAATGCGTATTTAAATTTTGGTGGGCAGATAGCATCATGTCTGTAATTTACTAAAAATAGCCATAAAAAGAAAATGATAGAGCAAGTAACAATTTTAAGATTTGGGGTGATGAGTACAAGGGAGTTTGCTTTATTATTCTCTTGATTGTTGTGTAGAATGGCTGAAAATTGCCCTGTAATAGGGAGGGTCAAAGCACGTGATCCTATGTCTGTGAGTCAATGTCAGGAAAACGTTCCAAGGAAAGATCTAATTTCTCAAAACTTGAGCAGTTTGTTTCTATTTTTGAAGAAAGTCAAGATGTGAAGAGCGGCTCCCAGCCCAACTCATCCCCACGGTCATTAGCAATGAAGCCCCTGCACTGACTGGTGAAAGCAGAAAGCAACCCGCTCTCTTCAAAGGGCAGCTCTCTTCCATAGAGCTGATGCTCATGACCCCCAACCACAAACCACAGGAAAGAGACGGAGCACACAATAAGCTTCCATATGTTTCTTCCCAACTTTCTGGGGCCTGTTTCCATGGAATTCACTGGGTAAAGTTAGAATTCTGCTTGTTCAGGACAGCCTCACGTTTCAGCCTCCTCAGCCTGATTCAGATCTTAAGGTGTAATTTTACCTGATAAGCTGAAAACAAGACTGTATTTACCACAATCCTCTTACTCAATAACCCCTCCGTGAGCCCCACTGCATAGTTCTGATTTAGCAGGCGTCTTCATGAGCCGGCAGAGCTGAGGAAAGGCTGAGAGGCGGTGGCGGAGCCTGCCGTCCCCTGGGAATATAATTCTCTAGTATTTATATTAATATAAAAGGAAAACAGGGATGAAAGACTGAAGGGAGTGTTTGCCAGTAAACACACCTGTTTACTCTCATACAGAGCAGCTGGGCCTTCATCTGTCCTTATCTAAGATGTAGGATGTCCCCAAAGCAGACCCAGAAAGTTAAATTTATGTAAAAATTAAATGATTCTTTTAAATTAAAGAGCCAAAAACCACTTAAGTTACACTCTTCCATCATATTTATTATTATCTTTTTCTTGCCACCTGATGGGCTCTTTCTGTATTAAGAAACTATGTCCTTGACCCCCAATCTTCTGTCTACATCCAAAAGTTCACTCTGGGGGTCAGTTTACGCCCGTGTGCACAAGGATGAAGAAAATTAAGGTGAACAGAGGCCACCCCTACCCCAGTGGTGGTGCCGTAGCACCAAATTCTGTGCCACCTATCATTCAAGTGACAACTTCAAGGGAGCTGACCCTATTTAAAAACACAGGCCCCTGATATGCTGAGAGCAGCAGTGCTTGTGAGCTACACGGCAACCTGCGTGGATCATTTCAGAACCAGTCAGTCCCCATTACAGAGAACTGAAGCTGATGTCACTGCAGAACTCTGAAGTCCCAGCACGTCTGGTGGCCCCGAGCCAAGTCCTGATTCTTCTCCAGATACAAATGAGAGGAGAAATCGGCTGGAAGGAATTTTAAGCAGGACTGGAGACCAAGATGAGCCATGCAGTGTCACACTCCTTCCACGATCAAAAGATACAACAAACCCCTCCAGCGCGTTACAGACGCTTTACTGAAATAATGCAGACATTCATTTCTCTTCTTGCCTCTGTAACTAGCAGATGACTCCCTGCCCTGGAGAGCCGGGAGCTGGGTCAGAAATTCAGACAATGGTCCTGTGCATGCCTGGTCAGTTCGGACCCGGTCACGGGGCTCCCATCATGGGTGAGGTCATGCTCCAACCCAGGAGAGAACTCGCACTTCTCAGCTGCAGCCCACTTCCCACTCGTCAAGTGCATGGCAAAACCCATGCTTAAAAATGGCCACAGCAGAGCCTCTTTGGAATAAGCCCCAGGTGTTTTAAACCTGGGAGGTTCTTACTGTTGAAAAATTCTGCAATCTCTGACTCAGCCCCTAGGTTTAACACCTAAATGATTCCTGGGAGGAGAACACAACATGGAAAAGAGGCAACAGGTTTGGTATTTTAGGACAGAAGCTGTGAGCTGAGCCGAGATTATGTGATGAGAGATGTCTGGTCAACCCTGAGCAACCCCCCTTCCACATCCCTCCAACTTCAGTCTGCCCAGAAGCATCTCCAGGGATTCAAGGAAGATTAAGATCAGGACGAAGTCATTAATGAAGTAACTTCTGTGGTCAGACAGCTTATACATTGGCTATTATTATTATTCCTACTTCATGCGGGAGAAAGCTGAGGATCAGGAGGTTCTGAAATCACCCAGTGACAAGGCCAAGTCAACAGACATATGCCACGGCATTCCCATGGAGACTAAGGCCACTAGACCCAAACTCCCAAATAATGTACCTTGCACTCCTCCTGACAATTCAATTCATTGCCTCAAACTCGACCAGGGAAAGCAGAAAGAAAAGAGGGTATAAGTGTAAGATGAAAGCTTATAAAGACAGAGAATCCCTCAGCCGTGGAGGGAAGGCCACAGGCAGAGTGGGAGCCACCAGGCAGGGTGAGCGGTCCAGTCATAGGCTCTGGAGAGAACCGACTGAAGTCCCTGAACATCCCTGTGTAACAGGCAAAATATAGGCAACAGAGAAGTAGCTTAAACAGCAAACAGATGAGCGGTGTGCACACCTCAGGTCAGGTTTTAGTTCAACCTGTGCTCATTAATAAAGGCCAACAGACTTGAAGGAATACTAGAGCCAAGTCTCCTTCCTGGGCTTCCTAGGTGGTGCTAGTGGTAAAGAATCCACCTGTCAATGCAGGAGATGCAAGAGACAGGTTAATCCCTGGGTCAGGAAGATCCCCTGGAGTAGGAAATGGTAATCTGTTCCAGTATTCTTGACTGGAAAGTCCCATGGACAGAAAAGCCTGGTGGGCTACAGTCCATGGGGCCGCAGGAAGTCGGACATGATAGCGTGAACACTCCCGCCTGCATGGACCACAGCTGACAGGCCAGCTGCACGAGTCTGGCCTTGTGGTTCAGTCGCTAAGTTGTGTCTGACTCTGCGACTCCATGGACACAGGCTCTCCTATCCTTAACTATCTTCTGGAGTTTGCTCAAATACATATCCATTGAGTTGGTGATGCTCTCTAACCATCTCATCCTCTGCCGCCCTGTTTTCCTGCCTTTGATCTTTCCCAGCATGAGGGTCTTTTCCAAAGAGTTGGCTCTTTGCATCAGGTGACCAAAGTATAGGAGCTTCTGCTTCAGCATCAGTCTTTCCAATGAACATTCAGAGTTGATTTCCTCGCAGTCCAAGGGACTCTCAAGAGTCTTCTTCAGCATCACAATTCGAAAGCATTTTTGGCTCTCAGCCTTCTTTATGGTCCAACTCTCACATTCGTACATGGCTACTGGAAAAACCATAGCTCTGAGTATATACACTTTTGTTGGCAAAATGATGTCTCTGCTTCTTAATATGCTGTCTAGGTTTGTCATAGCTTTCCTTGGGCTATAGCCTATGCAGCTGTCTTCCTCAGGATTTAAATCTTCCTGGTTTTTAGGTCTCCTATTTAAAGTTGGACCAAAATTGTATAACCAGCCCCATCCTTTTCCTGTCCCTTCTAACACCTAAGCTCTCCCTATGTGCTTTTCTGCAGTCATATCTCCAATCACACCAAGGAAAAGAAAACACTCAAATACGCTTCTGAACATTAATAGCACCAACATGATTTTAATTCTTTTGAAATAAATATCAATTAAGTATACCTTGACAAGCACCCGCTATCCCAGCTGCTTTATGAACTGAGTCTGTACCCATTAACTTAGCAGCAGGTGGACACAATAATATTACTGGTCTGAGGACTGTGTGGGGAACAGGCAGAGCCACCAGGCCAGGGCAGGTTTCCCATGCAGACCAAGCCTGGCAACGCTGGGTCAGGTGCAGAGAAGGAAGCCCAGACATTCCATCAGCTTCTCAGGGTTCTTCTCATGGTATTAAATCCATCAGAAAAACAGTTCCCGAGGATGGAGGAACACTGCTGAGAAATGAGCCAATTCCTGGCATTTTGGCAGCAAATGAGTGGATTCAGGTTGATTTTCCAATTACCTTTTAGACGTAAATTGTGTTCTTTAACATACCCAGTACACGATCTGTTCTTGGACTCCCAAGCCAGGTAGGAAGCTTGGAAATCACTCCACGAGGGTGTTCACTGAGTCACACTAGCTGAGCTAACCTACTTGTACTTGTGGGTTCTGGTTTAGATGTCAGGTCAGTGGCCGTGGGAGGGTAAAGTTCAGCCTCTGAACTCTCAATTGTTTCCTCTCTGAAAGATATCTCCTTCTAGTTTACAAACATTTGCCAATTAAAAATAAGAGGAACATTAAAAAAGCAACTAACTTAATGCCAACATCCATTTCCTAAGTGATACATCTTCCCCTGAAAAGAGCATCTGATCCTCAGCCCCTCACTTCCTTAACACAGTTCATTCACACCTGTGTGGCCTTCCCTTTCTCAAAGTAGCCCCATGCCTTCTGGCTGTTACTGCCTTGGGTGACCGAGGACTTCTTAACTAACTTCAAGGCCTCTCCCAATTCTCAATCCTGAAGGGTCACCAGAGGGTGTGGGGGTCTGGCTGCCCTCTCCCTTCACTCCCTCTGGCCAACTTTCTTGCTATATTTGGACTTAAAGAATCCAGCACATCCTCAATGAGCAACCTCAACCACACTGAAACCCTGGTGATGGATCCCAGTGAAACAACTCCTTCAGGAGAAGCTTGTCTCATCTCACACAACTGCAGAAGCCTCCTGAGCCTAAAACAAGTGACAACTGATCCTTCCTGAGTCAGCAAGGACCCCAGCCTCCCCACCTGACCGAGTCCAGCTCTACTCTCTTCCTTCCCTCCAGGCCCTCAGATCTTTTCTACCTGGAAAGCCTCCATCCCACTCCACCCCTGCCTCCCCTTTTTTTAGTAGGAAGAAGGCATCAGAAGGCCCTGAAAAGCCTTTATGAGTCACATCTGCAAACCCTGCTGCTCTCCACTTGGGCAGTGGGTAGGTCTAGGGAGAGGCTAGCTGGGAACACCCAGGTGTCTTGAGTTTGCCCAGACCCACTTGAGGGCCACTGCTACAGCCACCTCCAGGTCTTGCCCACCCTGGGAGTGCTCTGTCGGGCGTGGGTCGGTGCCTCCGGATGCCCATTTCCAGCGGCACCCAAGTAACTCTATTACTGATCCACATGTATGTCTCCCGAATCAGCCATCGTGCTCCTGCAGGGGAGAGATCAATCCATCTCACTGGCCTTGGAGACCACATCCCTGGAACAAGATCCTATGGGAACAGTCCACCTTCCAGCTGCAATCCACGGCTCCACACTCCACTGCTTTGCAGTCACCCACCTTCCCTCAGGCCTCAGGGTCCCCAACACATGGGATGCTCTGCTACCACAGAGACCAGCAGTGACCATCAACTCAGGTGCAGCCTCCTCCTCCTCCTTTGAGTCAGACATTATGATCCCCGCCCCCCAGGAAGATGCTGGCTGCCTCCACAGTGAGCAGAGGAGTCTCATCCTCTTATCCACCCCTAAGAGGTGGAGAGGAGGTATGTCTCTTTAGCAGATGGGGACTTGGGTCTCACAAATCTTTATAATTTAAGTACTTATAAGGCTGACCAAACAGAATACACCTTCAAAACAGGTTATTTCCACAGGTCCATTCAATCTCAGGATAAGCAAACAAGCTGTTCTGATGACCTTGGTGCCAACAGTTACTACTAGAGAGAGGTTTAATGCCCAGTCTCAGCACCTTAACGTGGCCTTCACATCCAGTTTAAACATTCAGAGTGAAGCGTGTAGACATTAGGGAACAAATGACAAGAAGCTAAAAATACAAAGAAGAAGCTGACATCTCATGGCTTCATTTATACCATGTTAGACACTGATGGGACTCCCAGGCAGTGCAGTGGTAAAGAATCTGTCTGCAATGCAGGAGACCCAGTTTTGATCCCTGGGTTGAGAAGATCCCCAGGAGAAGAGAATGGCAATCTACTCTAATATTCTTGCCTGGAGAATTCCTTGGACAGAGGAGCCTGGCAGGCTACAGTCCATGGGGTCGCAAGGAGTCGGACACGACTGAGTGACTAACACACACACACACAATAATGCGGTCGCTATGCTACTATCTGCAGGGGTTTTACATAGTCACATGGTTCTGTTATTCAAAGCATGATGCTACTTAAGAGGAATCATCAATTTCATCTCAGCACAAGTAAAATGAGAATGAAATTGGTTCATGCAATATGCTGTCTAGTTCAGCACCAAGGGATTGCTTTTTAAAATTCCATAAAGGTCATGAAGGTGTGCTGCTAAGTATGCAGCTGTATACATTAACCATCTTTGAAGCAACGGGACTTAATGTTACTAATTTCGCATCCTTAGGCACACAAATCAGATAAGTCAAAGTACTGGTTAAAGTGCCCAGAAGTTTAATAAGAAGATACAAACAAGCAAATAAACAGTTAACAAGTAATTGTTTTATAAAAAGGGATATAATTCAGTTGCTCTGCAGGTATGGTTTCAAACAGGGATTAAAACTAATTTGGAATATAGTGATGATGGTATCAAAGCAGCAGACGACAAATGACTTTGTTCCCATTGGCTGCTGGTCATCAGGAGGACCAGGAGGGAGGGAGGCTGGAGGGGGTGGAATGTTATTTTATGAGCATCATTTCACCCAAAGTTGATTTCCTGGAATTATATTAATAACTCGGTGGCTGTAAGAGCCCCACTGTGAGCTGAACTGCATATAGTCTTTATTCTCTTCTGAACACTGCTGTTCTGTTAAAAGAATATTCTGTTCACACTCGCTCCCCTCGAGTCTTCCACACACATTACATACTGATGTGTTCAAACTCTCACAAAAGACTCTTGGACTCACTGAACTGCCTAATGAGATCTGTTTGAGTTAACACATTCCACATACTCTTGTTAGGTAAACACTGAAGAAGGGAGAATATAAGCCAGTATGGATGTGAGAGTTGGACCATAAAGAAAGCTGAGCACCAAAGAGTCCATGCTTTTGTGGTGTTGGAGATCTTGAAAGTCCCTTGGACTGCAAGATCAAACTGGTCAATCCTAAAGGAAATCAGTCCTGAATATTCACTAGAAGGACTGATGCTGAAGTTCTAACACTTTGGCCACCTGATGTGAAGAACTGACTGGAAAAGACCCTGATACTGGGAAAGACTGAAAGCAGGAGAAGGGGATGACAGAGGATAAAATGGTTGGATGGCATGACGAAAGAGGATAAGATGGTTGGATGGCATCACCAACTCGATGGACATGAGTCTGAGCAAGCTCTGGGAGTTGGTGATGGACAGGGAAGCCTGGCATGCTGCAGTCCATGAGGTCGCAGAGCCAGACATGGCTGAGCAACTGAAGTGAACTGAAATAAGCCCCAACATGAACAAAAATAAAAAGGCAACTTGCCCTTCAAAGAAAAATTTATTTAATACTTTTCCTTAGGGAAATAAGATGATTTTCAAAAGGCCCTATGTGCCTAAAATTTTTTTAAAGATTTTTTTTTGATATGGACCATTTAAAAAATTCTTTATTGAATTTGTTACAATACTGCTTTTATGTTTTGGTTTTTTAGCTCCGTGGCATGTGGGATCTTAGCTCCCCCACCAGGGATTGAGCCTGCACCCCCTGTATTGCAAGGCAAAGTCTCAACCACAGGACCGCAAGGAAAGTCCCTTAAAATTTGGTCAAATTTGTCAGTATTTAGACAGTAATTCTGCAAACATTATTTCTTAGCATTTTACCATTATCGATTACATTGAGCCTTGGGACAACATTTTAACACTGGCATCTGATATTTAAAAAAAAGAAAAGGAGACATGATTTTAAAATCCTGGTATCTTGCAAAGGGTGGTCTTCCTAGTCCAATTCATATATGTGAACTTTCTGTCAGCTGTCCAGAAGGCTGCTCACAGTTCCATATCAGTGGAACAAATCATCACAGGTGTACACCTCTTTTGTATTGCTGTTTTCTTCCCTACTTCCCCAACCTGTCTCAAGCTCCACAGGCACCCACCCACATCTATTTAATGTAGGCCCTTGCATATTTTAAGTACATGTGCAAACTTGCAAACTTATTTATACTATGTTGGTGTTTACCAAAAAAAGTATTGTATTTTTTATTTTTCACCCAATATTATGCATTTTAAAACATTTAAATCAACTTCAATGAGGTGCAATTTACATAAAGTAAAATGCACCCATTTCAGATTATAATTAGAAGCATTTGACAAATGTATGTTTGTGCAACCAACCACTCCCATCCCCTCACAGGACATTTCCATCACCCTAAAGCGCTGTCCAGCCCATCCTTTGTCTCTCTCTAGCAAGTTCAGATCTGCTTTCTCTCGCTACAGTTCACACTGAGAACATCACAAAATTACAAACTATGTACTCTTTTGGGCTCATCTTCTTTTAAGCAGTGACTTATTCACGTTATATTGAGAGCATGTTCTTTATTGGCAAGCAATAAATACACTAAGTGTATGTCCCTAAATTGGCCCATTCACCCATGGATGAACATCTCTCTGGGCTGTTTCTAGGTTTCGGATACCATGAACAAAACTCTGACCATTCATTGCACATCTTGGTGTGGACACGTTTTCATTCCTCCTGGGTAAATATATAGAAGAATTGGCGGGCTGTATGCTTCCCTGGTGGCTCGGTGGTAAAGAATCCACCTGCCAAGCAGGAGACACGGGTTTCATCACTGGATGGGGAAGATTCCCTTGAGCAGGAAATGGCAACCCACTCCAGTATTCTTGCCTGGGAAATCCCATGGACAGAGGAGCCTGACAGGCTACAATCCATGGGGTTACAAGAGGCAGACACAGTGACCAAAACAACAATGCTATGTGAGTATTTAAAGTCATTAAAAATGGCCATACTGTTCTCTAAAGTAGCTGTACTATTTGCATTCCAACAGCAGGGTAACAACATTCCAGTTACTCCACATTCCCGCTAACACATGGGCATCTTTCATGTGTCTATCTCTCTATCTTGCTATTCATCTATCTTCTTTGTTAAGCATCTATTCAATCATTTGCCCACTTTAAGCTGTCTTCTCATGGTTGAATTTTTACAGTTCTTTATGGAAATGGCAACCCACTCCAGTATTCTTGCCTGGGAAATCCCATGGACAGAGGAGCCTGACAGGCTACAATCCATGGGGTTACAAGAGGCAGACACAGTGACCAAAACAACAATGCTATGTGAGTATTTAAAGTCATTAAAAATGGCCATACTGTTCTCTAAAGTAGCTGTACTATTTGCATTCCAACAGCAGGGTAACAACATTCCAGTTACTCCACATTCCCGCTAACACATGGGCATCTTTCATGTGTCTATCTCTCTATCTTGCTATTCATCTATCTTCTTTGTTAAGCATCTATTCAATCATTTGCCCACTTTAAGCTGTCTTCTCATGGTTGAATTTTTACAGTTCTTTATATATTCTAGATACAGGTCTCTCTCAAATACATGTACCGTAAATCTTTTCAACTAGTTTGTGGCTTGTCTTTTTATTTTTTCAATAGCGTCTATCAAAGAAGTTTTTATTTTAATGAATCTCAATATATCAATTGTTTAATGATCTGTGCTATTTGTGGTTTGTGTAAGAACTCATGAACACTTTCTCCTATGTTTTCATCTTTAAGTTTTATAGTTGTCTTTTATACAGAAGATCAGAAATTAATTTTTTTCTTTAAAGTAAAAGTGAGGCTTTATTTTTGTTTTTCCTGAAAGGAAAGCCAGTTGGTCCAGTACCATTTGTTGAAAACACAGTCCCTTCTCCACTGAACTATCTGGTTTCTCTGTCCAAAATCAATTGATCATATATGTGGGGGTCTATTTCTGAACTCCATATTCTGTTCCATTGATATACATGGCTATATTTACACCAATACCACAGTCTAGATTATTGTGGCTTTATATTAAATCTTGAAATGAATCACGTATCTCTGTTTCAAAATTGTTTTAGCTAGACTCTTTACATTTCTATATAAACGTTAAAATCAACTTATCAACTTCCCAAAAAAAGTGATTTTTTGACTGAGATATTGCACTGTACTAGATCTACAGAAGTAACATTTGTATAGATTAACATTCCAGTGGTCATGTATGGATGTGAGAGTTGGACTGTGAAGAAGGCTGAGTGCTGAAGAATTGATGCTTTTGAACTGTGCTGTTGGAGAAGACTCTTGAGAGTCCCTTGGACTGCAAGGAGATCCAACCAGTCCATTCTAAAGGAGATCAACCCTGGGATTTCTTTGGAGGGAATGATGCTGAAGCTGAAACTCCAGTACTTTGGCCACCTCATGCGAAGAGCTGACTCATTGGAAAAGACCCTGATGGCTGGGAGGGATTGGGGGCAGGAGGAGAAGGGGACGACAGATGATGAGATGGCTGGATGGCATCACTGACTCGATGGACATGAGTCTGAGTGAACTCCGGGAGTTGGTGATGGACAGGGAGGCCTGGCGTGCTGCGATTCATGGGGTCGCAAAGAGTCAGACACGACTGAGCGACTGAACTGAACTGAACACTTTAAAATATTAAGTCTTCTACACCATAAGCATAGTATAATTCTCCATTTACTTAGGTCTTTCTCTGTAATGTTTTATAGTTTTTGTGCACAGGTCTAGCATATATGTTGTTACATTCATCCCCAAATATTCTAGAATTTCGATGTCATAGCTAATATTTTTTAAAATTTCAATTTCCAACTATTAGTTACTACTTTACAGAAATGCAGCTGATTTGGGGGTACTGATCTGATATCTTGGAGCCTTACTAAAATGCATTATTAGTTCCAGTGACTTTTTTGAAGACCTCATGATTTTCTTTTTTCTTTCTTCATTCATTCATCTGGCTGCACTGGGTCTCAGATATGGCACGCAGGATCTTCTATCTTTTGTTGTGTCATACACACTCTTAGTTGCAGCATGTGTGATCTAGTTCCCTAACCAGGGATCAAACTCAGGCCTCCTGTAGTGGGAGCACAGAGTCTTACCCACTGGACCACCAGGGAAGGCCCTCATGATCTTCTATGTAGATAATCATGTTGTCTGTGGAGAAATTTTTTTCCTTCTTTGCCAGGCTGCATGCCATTTTATTATTTTCTAGCTTACTGCACTGACTATGACTTCCAGTACAATGTTGAAAGAAATGGTGAGAGTGAACATTTTTGCCTTGTTTTCAGTCTTCTGAGAAAAGTGTTTAGTCTTTCACCATTTCAACTAGAATGTTAACTGTAAGTTTTTCTTAGATGCCTTTTATGAGCTTGAGAATGTTCTCTTCTATTTGCAGTTTGCTGAATCAGTTTGTCATGAAACCAGTGCCAAATTCTGTCAAATACTTTTTATGCATATATTGAAATAACCAAATAGGTTTTTCCTTTTATTCTGCTAATGTAATGGATTATGTTGATTGATTTTCACATTAAGCCTTGCATTCCTGAGATAAGCCTTACTTGATCATAATACTTTATCCTCTCTCTATACTGTTGGGCTTCATTTGCTAATATTTTGTTAAGAACTCTTAAGCCTATTGGGACTATCCTGGTGGTCCACGGTTAAAACTCCAAACTTCCACTACAGGGGGCACAGGTTTGATCCCTGATCAGAGAACTAAGAATCTCCATCCTTTGAGGCACAGTCAAAAATTTTTTTTAATATTAAAAAAGTGTTTTTTATACTTGGGTTCATGAGGGATCCTGTCCTGCAGATTCTTTTTTTCCTCCTCTTGCAGAGTTTTTGACTTTGATTTTCAGGATAAAGTTAGCCTCTTAGAATGGGATGGGAAATGTTCCCCCTTCCTCTTATTTTCTGAATGAGCTTGTATAAAGATTGGTATCATTTCTTTCTTAAATGTTCCCTAGAATTCACCAGCAAAAATATCTGGGCTTGGAATTTTTCTTTGTGAGGGAAAAACTAAGGAGTTCAATTGCTTTATGAGATATAAACTATCTAGATTTTCTTTCTCTTCTGTGTCGGTTTTGTTAATCTGTGTCTTTCATGAAATTCATCCATTTCACCTAACACATAGAATTTATTAGCACAAAACTCTTCATACTTAAAGGATTCTCTTCAGTTCAGTCGCTTAGTCGTGTCCAACTCTTTGCGACCCCATGAATCGCAGCACGCCAGGCCTTCCTGTCCATTGAAAAAAAAAAAAGTTCAAAAATTTCTGCAAAGTAGAAATTTTCATACTGTGCGATAGTGTTGACAGGGCTGGCCATTGTTCCCTCACCCACGCTGCAGGGGGTTGTTGGCTGAACTTTGAAATCCCCCCCACACTATGAAGAGCCCCCTTCCTGCATTTGCCGTGGGGTGACCCTAGGATTATTGGAATGTGTTCATTTGGACATTAAAGGATCAGTTCATTGGATTTTGTTTAATCTCTGACTGGTATTTTCCTTTTGATAGAGTGGAACAATAGTTGAATCCTGACTTTCATTTTTGTTTTTTTTTTTTTTCCATCTAGAAAATGGGCCAAATTAGGAAAAGCCGATAATCATGATCATTTGAATTCTACATTTTTTTAAAGGTTGTCCTCCTTGCACCAACTGTGGCGCTCTAGTTAGTGCTGTGCATTCACACACACCTTAAAGGAGAGCACCACTGTCCTTTCCCATTTGAAAAGTGAAGGTCATCAGCCATAAAAACCCAAGGCAGAGGTTCCCAGGTGTACTATGCATCACCGTCACTTTCTGAAAAGTCAGAATTAGGAATAAATAATTTGCAGCACAGAGTTGCTGCAAGTAACTCTGTTTTCTTGAGTTTTTTGAAACAAGAAAAATGGTATTAAATCTTTCAAAGTTACCTCTTCTATCTGGCCATATGGTTTTCAGTAGTGACCAGATGAAGAACTGTCTTTGTATAATTAAACTAGCTCTCATAATTGAGTATAATTGGACAATAAGTTATCTTGGGTTCCTGCCCAGCAATTAATATCACTGATGGTCTGAATTTGTTTTAATGCTGTTCCTTCCACAGACAGTACTGGTTAACAATAATGAGTGGACTTGAGAGCCAGTTTCCTGAACTTAATCTTGATTCATCAAGTTAATACTTCTGTGCATCTGGACAAGTTACTTGGCTTTTTTGGGCTTCAGTTGACCTGTCTCTAAAGTGGGGATAAGAGATATACTTACTGCATAAATTTGTAATAAGAAATACATGAATTACAGTGAACATTTGAGAAGTGTTAGTTGTTTTTATTACAGCAGTAAATGAAACATTATATTAATGACATAACTATAGACTGAGATTATTTCATTAATCATGGAATTCAATAAGTTCAGTAAGAGGGACCCAGTTCTTTCTTTTCTGTCCTCCTCAGCCTCTAGGCTGGTTCTTCCCAGAATCACAAAAGAACTGTAGTGCCTGCGTCTCGCACATTACAGCAATATGAGTTTGACGCGCATCTCCAAAGCCCCAGGAAGGCTTCACCTGCTGACCTGTGGGCCAGAATTGAATCCCTCATTCTTCTCTGAGCAGTCCTTGAAAATGAAAGGAAACTATAAGGTCATAGAGCCAATCAGAGACAAATAGATACTGAAAAATTGGGGTTCAGTTAGTGACCCAAGAGTTTGGAAAGGATATTGAGGAACATTGTTGCAGCATTTATTTTTGTATTTTACTGATACGTAAATGTGTGCGTGCATGCTAAGTTGCTTCAGTTGTGTCCGACTCTTTGCAACCCTATGGACTATAGGCTGCTGGACTCCTCTGTCCGTGGGACTCTTCAGCCAAGAACACAGAAGTGGATTGCCACGCCCTCCTCCAGGGAATCGTTCCCAACCAGGGGATCGAACCTGCGTCTCCTGTGGGTCCTGCAACGGCAGGGGTTCTTCACCACTAATGCCACCTGGGAAGCGCAAAGAGCACTTGTCCCCCTGAACCGGCCAGGAGACCAGGAGACGAACCTGGACTCAGATCCACAGTCAGATGCGCTGTAAAGACATAGATAAATAGTATTTATTTACATGTGAACAAAAGCTAATATTTGGGTGTATGGAGCCTACCAACCAGAGGATGGATTAATTATTATATAATTTCTCCTTATAAAATCTCCATGAGGTGGAAACTATTAACTCTATTTCATGGATAGACAGGGTTAAGCAGTCCAAGATGGTGGGACCAGGATCTGCTGAAAGAAATGTGGTTCTCTGAAGTTGAAGCTCTTTCTATTATAAAATGCAGTTTCTTATTCCTTCTGGATATCAGAATATTAACTGATGCTCTTAATTTTACTTTGTGGTAAACTGATTTACCTTAGTTCTTTTTGAAGACAGGTATGAATTTCATGTATAAGCAGATTCTATCTCCAAGACATAGTGTTCCATATTCTCATGTTAGCAAAAATTTTCCTAATGAATAAACTGTTTTAGTAAATGGAAATTGAATATAGAACCTGTAAAATGCTTCATGATAATCTTACAGAGAATATGTAAGTATATCTGTTTAATGTTGCGACTCTAGCAACTCATTCTAAAGCACATATTTTAAATTCTAATTTTCAAGATGTTAAAATCCCCTCAAAGAGTCAGTTTTAACCTGGGTAACTAAAAGAATGGCAATACAAAATGTGGTTGCATTTAGAAGGTTGAATGATTGCAATGTCATGGTTCAGTTCAGTTCAGTCGCGCAGTCGTGTCCAACTCTTTGCGACCCCATGGACTGCAGTACGCCAGGCCTCCCTGTCCATCATCAACTCCAGGAGTTCACTCAAATTCATTGAGTCAGTGATGCCATCCAACCGTCTCATCTTCTGTCGTGCCCTTCTCCTCCCGCCTTCAATCTTTCCCAGCATCAGGGTCTTTTCAAGTGAGTCAGCTCTTCGCGTCAGGTGGCCAAAGTACTGGAGTTTCAGCTTCAACATCAATCCTTCCAATGAGCACCCAGGACTGATTTCCTTTAGAATGGACTGGTTGGATTNTCCTCCTGCCCCCAATCCCTCCCAGCATCAGAGTCTTTTCCAATGAGTCAACTCTTCCTATGAGGTGGCCAAAGTACTGGAATTTCAGCTTTAGCATCATTCCTTCCAAAGAACACCCAGGACTGATCTCCTTTAGAATGGACTGATTGGATCTCCTTGTAGTCCAAGACATTACTTTTCAATTCTGTTACTATCCTTTTAATGCCTGTTGGATCTGTAGTGATGCTCTTTGATTTCTGAAACAAGCAATTTATAGCTTTTGTTTTTCCTGACCATTCTAGCTACAGTTTAACATTTTTGTTGAACTTTTCAAAAACTATCATCTATTTTCATGGGTTTTGCACATTTCTCTGGGGTATCTTCTATTTTGTTTATTTTTGCTGTTTTCTTATTTCCTTTCTTCTACTTACCTAGGATTTGATGCAATTCTCTTTTTCTGGTCTTACAGAGAAAGCTTAGACTTTTCTAATTAAAAGCTGTTAACATCATTATGATTTTGAGATTATTTTTGGTGCATGGAAACCTAGTTCAGTAATTTTACCTATTGCAAACATGATATTTTGCCCATGATCCATAAACACTGAGTCAGTTATTTCACAAACAGTGCAATGAGAAAGATTATAGCACACATCTTGATGTGGAGTTTTCTAAGAGTTTCTATATACTGCTAAGAAAGAAAAAGTGCTGCCAACCGAACTAGGCATGTTATTTATCAAAAGATGGTACTATATCTCAGCTATGTTCAGATGTGAAAATGTACATCCTAGAACTGATGAAATACGACCCACTCTGCTGCTGCTGCTGCTAAGTCGCTTGAGTCCGACTCTGTGCGATCCCATGGACTGCAGCCCACCAGGCTCCTCCGTCCATGGGATTTTCCAGGCAAGAGTACTGGAGTGGGGTGCCATTGCATNGATGTGAAAATGTACATCCTAGAACTGATGAAATACGACCCACTCTGCTGCTGCTGCTGCTAAGTCGCTTGAGTCCGACTCTGTGCGATCCCATGGACTGCAGCCCACCAGGCTCCTCCGTCCATGGGATTTTCCAGGCAAGAGTACTGGAGTGGGGTGCCATTGCATTCTCCATGACCCACTCTGCACATGGATAATTATAAACATTGTATCTTGTCTTACTGATGACCAGGACTTCTAATACTGAAGTACCACCAGAGAGAACCCTTGCCTTATTCCCAGTGTCAAAGAGAGCGCATCTCTAATTTCTCCACTAAGCGTATTTGCTGGAGAATCCTGTACAACCTTTACCAAGTAAATGCCCATGATTCATCTTAAACATGCTGGATTAAACATGCACATGGATCTCAAGAAAAAGAGTAAGATAAGGACAAAGAGAGAAAATTATGAGAAGCCAGTCATCATATAGATCATTTGGAGTGTCAGTGCTGGGGTCAGGACAGGGCTTGAATCCTGGCTCTATCAGTTACGACCATGCAGCCTTAATTCCCTCCTCTTGAGAGTAGGGCTGAAGGTAGGCCATGCCACACAGGCTTGCTGCAGGGGCTGAATAAGTTGATTCATGTCACGGTACAGCATAATGTTCAACAATTGTGAATACTTTTATTACCATAATTTAAAATTTTAACCAAGAGTTGGGCAATTTGTAGCGACTAAGCAGAGAGAGAGTGGAAGCCCTACACCTCCAAGGGGAAAACCCAAAAAGAAGCACCCTCATAATGGGGAATCTACGAAAGAATGAAAACTGAGGTACCAGACTCGCTTGAAGGAGGAGCTAAGGATGAGAGTGCTGGTCTAAGATTTGTATGAAGAGCAGCAGAGCCCTAGGACTGCTCCTCCTGACTGGGAGAATTCTAGAGAAATTACCCAGAGGGGCTCTGGATGTGGAGACACTATGAACAGCTCAGGGCTGCCTTCACCTTAGGACTGCCTTTCTTCATATTCCTGTTTGTTTACTGCATTTCCCCCAGGGTCTTTACAGTGAACATCTGATTTTCCTTTTATTTTTTATCTTCGTTTTCTAACTAAATGTATTCAATCCTAGCTTGCTTTAACTACATCTCACAGACATGAAAAGTTGTGCTCGTACTATCATTCAGCTTTGAATATTTCATAATTTTTTAAAAAGTATTTCCGCTTTAAGGATTTTTTTTAAGAATAAGATTTTTAGTTTTCAGACATTTTAAAGGGGCTTCCCTGGTGACTCAGATGGTAAAGAATCTGCCTGTGATGCAGGGAGACCAGGTCTGATCCCTGAGTCGGGAAGATTCCCTCAGAGAAGTGAATGGCTACCCACTCCAGTGTTCTTGCCTGGAGAATCCCATGGACAGAGGAGCCTGGTGGGCNAAAGAATCTGCCTGTGATGCAGGGAGACCAGGTCTGATCCCTGAGTCGGGAAGATTCCCTCAGAGAAGTGAATGGCTACCCACTCCAGTGTTCTTGCCTGGAGAATCCCATGGACAGAGGAGCCTGGTGGGCTGCAGTCACTACAGTCACTATGGCTCACACGACTGAGTGACTAACACTTTTGCTTTCTTTTCATTATCACGCTTCAACTCTCTTGTATGGTGGTCTGAGAAAAGATTTTACATGGTATCAATTCTTTGGGATCATTATAGCTTTCTTTGGAGTGTGATACACGGTTTTTGTTTGTGAGTGGTCCACCTATGCTCAAAAATAATGTGCATTCTCTGCTTGTTGGGTATATGGTCCTATATGCCTCCATTAGACTTAACTAATCTTGCTATTTAAAAAATCTAAACTACTTTTCTTACTTTTAATGTACTTAGTCTCAGCACCTACATTCCTGGTTTATTCACTACCCAGTCTTTTTGGTTCCCATCTTACACGTTTCAAGGCCATATTGTTTGATGCGTATAAAGCCACGATCAGAGTATCTTCTTGATTGTCTACTCTTTTTACCACAATAAAACATTTTTCTTTGTCCTTTCAATATTTTTTAAATCTCAGATTCTTCTTTGATGCAGATTAAAATCATTCCTCCAGCGTTTTTTTTTTTTTTGTTTCTCTTTCACCCTTTGATTTTCAACCTCTCAAATATTTTGTTTTAAACACAAATCCCGTGATACATGCTGCATCATGATAATTTTTATGCAACATGAAAATCACTGTTCTTTGAGAGGTGAATTCAACTCACTAAGAACTAATCACTTTCACTTCAAAACTTATTCCAGACATCTTATTTCACAGTGTCTATTTACCTTGCTTTTCTTCTTTTGGAGAGAAGAAATTCTCTCTCCTCATGCGAACACGACACATTCTATTTTCATTCTTTCGGTGGTCATCATTAACACAGTGAGACCTAAATCTATACTTGATTTTCATGATCAGCATCTCAGATATTCAAACTTCACCTCACCTTTCTGGTTATTCATTCTTTCCATCTCTATCTCTTTGGTGGGAGCTGCTCACTAGTCTTCTAGTTCTCTGATCTGTCCTTTAGTAATATTTATAAGGCTACCTTTCAATCCACCCCCTAAATTCTTTACTTCATCAATTATATTTTTAATTACCCATATCTCCAACTAATTTTTCATATTTCTTCTTCCTAGTTCCAATAGTCTCTCTTACAGGTATGCTTATTTTCACTCTGAATTACTCTTCTATGGTGTAGTGCTTTTGATTTTTATAGGCGTATATTTTCCTTCAAAGGAGAGGTAGTAACCTTGTTTATTTCCTTCCCTCTGAGCTCCAGACATGGCAGGCAAGTTGCACGGTCCACGGCAATGAGGGAAATGACCACACGCACACCCGAGGACCCGCCCTCTGCCTCACCTGCACCTTCTGGTCTTCACGCACTCCACTCCCCACCCTCAACAGTATCAGCCATCAAGGGCTCCACACTGTTTCTGACTCATTGAGTGGACTCGCTGGAGGCGCCATCAATCTTACTCTTCTCTGGCAGCCCGAGGACTGAGCTCAGGGAGGGAGTGAGCAGCCTGTGCCATCTTGTCTGGTCCAATTTGTTTCTCAGCAGCATAAATCAGGTTTCGGCATGTCAACTGTTTTTAAAAGGAGCTCTATTACAATACATTATGATATTCATCTTAATTGAGTGTATGTCAGAGACAGGAACAATGAGAGTACATCGTCTAGTTGGGGGAGAAAAAATGTTTTCCTCAGAGTGGGCACATGACAAATTACATAACCTAAAGACTGGAAATTACCCTGAAGCTCTCCTGGGCTTTACACAGCAAGGCCAATTTACAGTTATGGCCACAATGTCAGGGCCTCTGGATTAAAAAAAAAGTTTAACCAAATCCCAAATTAAGTTTATTACAAGGTCTACAGCCCAAAGTGTGACATTACTACAAAGTAAATTGCTAAGACAATTTCATTCATGAATGTATCTAGATCAACTGCTCTGAAACATAAGAAATAAGGCAGTCATTTTAATTCAGTTTTTATAAGAAGCTGAAAAAGATGACAAAACGGAAAGCACCAATTCAATAGGTAGGCAGAAAGTTTGCTCTCCAGCAGAGAAGTTGAATTTGAGAAAATTGTACAGAGAATATAGAGAAGGCAATGGCACCCCACTCCAGTACTCTTGCCTGGAAAATCCCATGGACGGAGGAGCCTGGTGGGCTGTAGTCCATGGGGTCGCTAGGAGTCGGACACGACTGAGTGACTTCATTTTCACTTTTCACTTTCATGCATTGGAGAAGGAAACGGCCACCCACTCCAGTGTTCTTGCCTGAAGAATCTCAGGGAGAGCAGAGCCTGGTGGGCTGCCGTCTATGTGGTCGCACAGAGTCAGACATGACTGAAGCGACTTAGCAGCAGCAGTACGGAAAATAAATGGTGAATCCCAGTATCTAACACCAGAAAGAATTAATGTTTCTGAAAGCAATTCTGACTGATTCTTGGTTGAGTCTTCAGGACAAAATACAAAGCAAATGCCACAGGTGTCACAAAATACAAAGCAAGAGCCTGCAGTGAGACAAGCAGGACACAGCAAAGGGCCAGGCTGGATGGATGATGCAGGACCTCAAAAGCAGCTGCGGAGCAGGGTGTCTGTGCAGCTGCCTCTCTTACTGGGCAAAGATGAAGACCAGACTTCCTATGCTGACAAATACACATTAATACTATGCAATTAACATTTAAACTCCTTGAGATTACTCAATTTAATTGAAAGGAAGGAAACACATTTCTTGACCTCTATTCAATCCGATATAATGTCTGCCATTTTCATTAACAGACAATACAACTGCATGCCACACAACGCGATGGGCATCAATCTATTTAACAGCAAGTCCCACAGCAAATTAAGTACCACTGAGTTATAATTTCAGGAGCACACAAATATATCCATAGTAAATTTAAAATGTATTCTGCCATTCAATCTAGTAAGTAGAAAACAGCCTAAAGAAAAAAAGAAACATATCTTGGACTCATACTATATGGAAGTATATGGTAAGGAAATCATTTATAAGGAGAGTAATGTAATTTGCTCACTTCAGAGTTACTGATATTATCAGTTCCTGATAATGAAGAAGATTAAGAAGGAAATGAAACAAAAATCAGAGAATGATGTATTCTGACAACTACTTCATCAAATAAGATTTATAAGCACATCTGGCATTAAATATACATACATGTATTATGTACATACAAAGTAAGGCTATATCCTGTTTATAAGGCATATACCTTTCTCTAGCAGCTATGCCTTGTATGTTCCTGAGCAAAGCTTTTTCCTAGGTTATTTATTGCTCAGGTTCCTTGACAAATAGGTAAGTGCAGCAGTCATTTTTAGGTAAAATCCTGGTTCCATTTTATTTTTTAATTTATTCATTTGGTTGTGCCAGGTCTTAATTGCAGCACATAGGATCTTTGATCTTTGTTGCCATATGTGGGATCCTTTATTTATTATATGCCAGCTCTTACTTGCTGCATGCAGTGTCTAGCTCTGACCAGGGACTGAACATGGGCCCCTGCAAAGTCTTAGTCCCGGGACTACCAGGGAAGTCCCCTGTTTCCATTAAAAGCAAGGGTTGGCAAACTATGATTCCCAGGCCAAATCTGGCCCATTACTTGCTTTTGTAAGTAAAGTTTTATTGGAATACAGTCATGTCATGCTCATTTGTTTACATACTGTCTGTGATTCTTGCATGCTATGTTAATAGAGCTGGGACACTTGAGCTCACAAAGCCTAAAATATTTAAAATCTGGCCCTTCATAGAAAAAGTCCATGGACCGCTTTTCTAGAGCTAGTTTGAGCTATCCTACTTTTATATACCTGAATAAAGCCCTATACTTGGTTAAATAAAACAGAACATCAATACAGTGAAATGTTATGCAATCACTACAAATGACATTTACCAAGAGTTTATAGTGGTCAAGGATAAATAAGTTTGTTATGCTAAGGTTTAAGTACATGAAATTGAAAATTCAGTCTATTTGCATCAATGAAAAACATACAAACACAGGAAAAAAAGACTTTTTAACCAAAAAGTTAACACTAACTGTGCTAATAATGGTAAAATCTTTTTTACATTTTCCTTCTTTTTTACTTTTTAGTAAATTTTCTACAAAGAATGTATATCCCATTTTTCACTGGAAAATATTAAACTGACTTTTAAGAAATCCTTGACCCTAAAAATATAAGTAAGTATTATCTGACAAACTGTCTCCTTTCTCCATGTTAAAAAAAAAAAAAGCTGGTATTTTTCTTTAACTCAGCTGTTACAAAGAAGTACACATTTCCCTTGACAATTCTTCCAGTGAATATGGTTTATTGCTATTCACAGGCTAAGAACACTCAGTGAAATGTTATGTGCAATCTAATTTCTATTCCTCAATATGTAGAAAAGTGGTTAATTGTAAAAGATCTTCCCACCTGGGACTCTGCTTAATCATTCCAGGCAGTGCTTATCTGATGACCAACACCCACAGTCGTGATGTATTGATCTCAAAGTCCATTCTATGGTAACCATATTAGTTTCATTCGCTTTTCACTGTGCTTCCTCCTGAATGCTTACTTTTAAAAGTTTAATTATATATAAACTCCAAAAGAGGATTTCAGGTAGGCACCGAGACAATGCCTCACATCACGGTGGAGTGAAAGCCTGCTGCCTGACCCGAGGGTAAGAATCCGCAGCTGCCAGTGAAGGGACGTCTGCCCCTCCTGACTGGCGGAGGGCCACAGGGCTGCAGCCTGGGCGTCAGGGAGAAACGAATCAGCTCGCGAGCTGGCAGCAGAGTGGGGAGCGGCGAGAGCGGAAGGCCCGTCTATGCTCTTCCTGCTGCTTCCCTCACCCATCCCTGCCCTCCTACTCACAGCACCCGCTGACACAGCACCCAGCCCAGGTTCCAGAGCAGAGCTGGTGTGCACCGTCAGCTCTGGAGCGGTAATGACAGGAAATCCACAGGCATCCCTCCCCCTCCTTACATGGATGATCTTAAACAATATTTGTAAGTCATTTCCCCACATTAACGCCTCCCCCTGCCAGACCTAGAAGAGCCGAGGTCCTTAGCCCAACACCAAGGCAGTCAACCCTCTGATGTCAGCCCACCCTCTGACCTCATGTCACACCTCTGGACGCCGTCCTCTACTGACCCACGCTTGTGTGTGGAGTCACCTGCCTGTGTGTTCTCTGTTCCGCTTCAAGTCCCACCATCTGCCCAGACCCAGACTCAGTTTCCCTCTCTTCCAAGAAGTCCTCCCGTATCTCCTTGGCCCCTCTGTCCTCTGGAAACACAAACAGCCCTTAGTGCCATACCCTTGCTTGTGGATGGCCTGAAATATTCATATTTCCTTGTCTGGCAGGAAGCACTCATTTAAATAATGAATTTTCAGGCCACATCTTGTCTCTTCAATAAGACCATAAATTTTTGAGGGTTTTAAGTTTTAAGTACACTGGTGGTATTTAGTAAATTATTTCTTGGACAATGAATAAAATGAATGGCTTCCTGAGGTCATGTTAAATGGCACCATAAACCTTTTCTGACAGTGATCGCAGAGTACAGAGAATTAAATACAAAAATTCACAAATGAAAGAATGAAAAGACCTACAGTCAAGGGCAGGAGCATGGCCACGGAGCAAAGGAGTGATGCTCTGAGGCAGTGTGGGTATGGCTGCATCAGCCTCACTGGAGGGCGGGTCCCTGCTTCCTCCTTTCCTGTCAGCCCAAGCCTCTGGATGAAGCCAGTGTCAGCACTGGCTTCAGGTTATTTCCAGCTCTGCCTCATTTGCCTTCTCTCTCCGCATGGGAGCGTCTACCTCTGTGTCTCCTGTTTTCCACCTCTCTCCCTCTGCTGCCTCCCCCAGCGCCCAGCTCCTTGCTGTAACCTCCCAACATGCTAACAGGCAACAGCCACCCCCTCCTAGTAGGAATCCCATCCACTGTGTCCTTCATTTCAAATACCATAGTCCTCCCACCTGTGTCTCCATGGGATTCTTTTCAACATCCCTGGTTCGTAGTCTCACTGTGTTATCAGCGTCTTCCTCCCTTCACCTCCCGTCACACTTGATGACTGTTCTTGATGACAATAGTCCTGCCTCACAAGAAGGCTAGCTCAGCTCTCTTTCTTCCATGGGTGAGGTCCCTCGGGGTACACTTTGGCCACATGCATTCTGCTTTTCTGCGGTGCAGTGGAGGAGCAGCCGAAGTCGGGCCCTGTCTGAGTGGGCTGAGCTGTGGAGTGGGCTCGCAGCCGGGGCCAATGCCCATCACCCCCCTCCTTCTCCTCTAACTCCTCAGGAATCAGCTGAGCTAGAAAAGGCTTCTCCCTGGAGAGACCCACAGCTGGGACTTGAGAGGGATGGGGTGGAGTGGGAGGCAGATGCCCTCTTCCAGGTGCTGTATGTCAACCCGACGCTGCAACAGAGGCAAAGCTGCAAGTCCAAGTTCTCATCGAACCAGCCACTGGAGGCAACTTCATGTTCCACCCCAACCCGGGTGACAGTCACTCAAGAGGCCTCCCAGAGGGCTGAGCACTATGTTGCTGCCGCTCGAGTCCTCTCCTGTCTCAGTACTTTCTCTAGAGCTGTGGGGAAGGAACCAGGACTCCGTGTGTCTGGTGGGGTTAGGACAGGAAACTGGCAGGAAGCTGAGGAAGAAGCCCCCACAGAGTCCAGTGAACCCACACGGCTGCACCGTCCTGCCTGTGGCTCACCAAGGGCTACTTACCTTCATGTATATGGTTTCCAGCAAAACATAAAATGGAAAAGCAGATAGTAAATGAGAGCAAGATGGTCTAAGGGAGAAAGCTGGACTTGGAGGCATGAAGCACACACATTCCACTGTGAGTCCTGCCGGGGACAGAGGGCCTTACATGCACCTTCTACCATCCTGGAATAGCCCACGTACTTCCTCAGTCAGTCACAAGAGCTTTGAACTTCTCAAAAGAGTGATGGTAATGAAGTAATATGGAATATTCTACTTCAACTCAAGCAAAGAATTATATAACTAGAGGAGTTTTTTTTTTTTTTTTTTTTAAGATAGTCCACTTTCCAGTATGACCCACCTCGGTAGTGAGGACACCACCTCAGTTATACAAGATACGGATAGGGAGCTCCTAGAAACCATGCACACACCTGACCTGGGGGAAAGCACATCCTGAGCCCCGAGAGGAAATCCCCAGCATCCACTCGGGGTCCTGAGTTCATGCCTGGAACTTGGTCCACCAGAGTCAGGTAGATTGGGTCCCCACAGCAAGCCCCAGGCGAGTGAGGTTGCTGGGAGTTGAGGCGGGCGCCACTTACCAGCGCAGGGCGATTTTGATGGGGGTGGTGAGGCATGATGTGAACAGGTCAGCTGGGAGGTCGGGGATCATGGGCAGGAGCTCGTTGGCCTCACAGGCTGCCAGCTGAATGCAGTTCTTCATAGACGGGGGCAAAGGCATCTGGGCCAGTGGATGGTTTGGGTTAATAGCAGCAACCTGCAGGGAGACAGGAAGGAGAGTGGCTTAGCCGTTGTCCACAACTGGAGACTAAGCCAGAAATGTGACACGAAGGAAAGGACCTGTCGACTGAGGCTTAAGGCTGAGGGGTTTCAGGCCAAGTCCCCCGAAAAGAGGCCCAGCTGTCGGATCCTCTCCTGGAGATGATCGTTAGCTCCGGCCCCAAATCACTCGTTATTCAAGGCGGGGGAGCAACATGAAGACTAGGTGCTGGGGTTTCAGATGATGATGGCGCCAAGGCGGGCAGATGGGGCAGGAAAGTGCAATTTTTAATCACTGATGGCTACTTGCTTGTTTCCCAACTTGAAAAGAATGTTTATGCTTCTCAGGTTTTGCTCCTTACTAAGAATCCCCTCTGCATGACTGTTCCTTTCACATTTGCTATTTCATTTGCTTTTTACAACATTCCCATGAGGTAAGTTTTCTTTCCATTTTAAAAGATCTTTTACAATGAGGAAACCGAGACCCCAAGAAATGATGGGAATTGCCAGTCACCAGGCGAGTCCTGGTCATGGGTGGGGAGGCTGGTCCTGAGCTGAAGTTTCCCCTACCTCATCCCATCGGGGGCCTCCTGCACCCACACCACACCTATGACACTAACACACATGCTCTGCAGGAGGCGGGCCTAACAGCATGCTCAGGTGCACTTTGTAAGTTATACACACAAAGCTGTGTTCACTCATATATCCCTACCACAGATTATGACATGTAAAGTGTTGTCATTATTAATGCTGATAAAACCTTGTTTTATTTCTCAAATGGAATGCAATAAAAGTTGTATTTCTATTAATAACCCCTTCTATTATAGGAATAGCAAGCCCAGAATACACATCAAATTCTAGTATACTTAAAACAAAATAAAAATGTCAATTTCTCAAGGAATTTTTTTTTTTAATTATTGTGCCAAAATACACACAATATAAAACTTACCATCTTATCCATTTTGTTTGTATGGCCAGTGGCATTAGGTACAACTCACATTGTACAACCATTACCAGAGTGGGTTTTTAAAGCACAGAGAAAAGGGAAGGCAGAATCACGTTTAATCTTCTCCTTGGCTCCGGCGCTACGATCTAAAATAGCACCAGTGAAGCAACCTGCTCCACACAGGAAATTAGTTTCCAGGTCTGCTGTGACAACCCGCTAGGAAGGATGACGGGTCTGGGTGCCGTGTGGGTCTGTGGCTCATCAGACCTGAGTCATGCGGAAAGACGTGGAGGCTGCAGATGTGTCAGAGTCAGGGGAGGCTGCCGGAAGTGCTCCACTCGCGTACTCTGTGGAAGCATGTCCTCCCTGGTTCAGGGGGAGGATGACATCAGCGATGGGTCGGGCTCCAGAAGGGGCATGGAGGGCACAGCTCTGAACAGTGAAAGGGGCACTGGGGAGGCGGCCTGGGGCTGAAGCCAACACACACGCGTCTCGTGAGCATTACCACTAACGGGCACAGATGAGATGACTACAGGAAACCACTTAGGAAGAAAGAGTTTTTTATGTAAAAGCTAGATTCAATATTCTCAAATGCTGTTGTGCTAGTTTCAACTTCTCTGTCTATAATCTGCTTCCACAGTAAATTTACCTTCTGAGAACCGAAGAGCAGGTCCACTGGCCACAGCCCCCAAATGCTGCAGGCCTTCCACCTTCACTGTTGCCTGTCACTGAGCTTCTGCAGACTTAGGCTCTCTGAAGTGAAACAGTCTGTCACATCAAGGCCATCCTTCTCCCAAGACAGAGGGCCCCACACGGAGACAAGGGTGCTCGGTGGGCTTAAGGGGACTTCTGCAGGGGTCAGGGGGTCTGTGCCCTGTCCCCTGTGGAGGCGGAGCTCCGATGCCCCGACAGAGCCAGGCAGTGCTGTTGGGCAGCAAGTCTGCTCAGTGCCTCTGTGCTAGACCTGCCTCAGGCTGCACCTCGTGGTCCACGGGCACGTGGCCCGGAGCCTCGCAAAGTCCCTGAGGCAGAGGAGGCCCAGGAGACAGGAGGACAATGCAGAAACATCTTCATCCCAAGTCCATTGGAAACTAAATTTCCCAATTCAAAATGGTCATTGATAGAAACTTTGATTTCTTAAATAAGCTCCTTGAAGTATGCTGGTGTATTACTGGCAGAAAGCACTAAGTGTGGCTGCAGATAATCTGAAGTATGGTAACACACAGTAATAGTCCCCCGAGGACTCATATCAGACTTGTCGTCACCACTAGGCACTCAGAAGGCAGATGGGAGCTCTGCACTGGGGTTAATTAGAATCAGTAACATTTTGTAAAAATGACATTCAAAACAAAGGATTCCAGCAACAATTCATTTTTTCAAGCTTCTAACCCAAGAAAACAACAAACAAACAAAAACAAATTATTTTAACAGGTGAGCTATTTCCTGTATATTGTTTTGGTTTTGTATTTATTTAAGATATTGACCTTTTAACTGAAATTCGCCCTTGGAATAATAAATAGCCTGCATGTAAAGCTAACTACTAGTGATTCAGAGAATCACTTTTCAAAGGCACTCAAGTAAAGAAGCTGGTCCAGCTGGGAGCCACCACTCACCCTGCAGGGCACACCCCAGATGTATTTGTACCCAAAGGGGCTTCTCCTGGGGAACCCAGAGGCTCAAACAACAAGAGAACTTTCTTCGTTAAAAGCTCACTAGAGCCTTCTGGAGGATTTGGGAAGGAGCCAGAAAAACCCTCAATGCGATACACAGCAACCAGATCCAAGAGAGACATCTGCTACCTCTTCCACACGTGTGGATAATGTAGTGCTCGTGCGTTCAGAGCTCATGGGAAGGCTGGCCAAGCGGCTCACACAAGGCCTGGAACCACTCGCTCCAGAAGCATGGCCGGCGGGGCTGGGGGTCGCTGGGGGAGCACCTGAATCTCTCATTTCCTAAATAAACCTCTGCCGTCATGCTGCTTCTTTTCTCCATATACGTATACATGTTAAGAGACAACTTGACAAAAGCACCAATAATTTTAGAGGCGTCTTTAACAAGCAGCTTTCTGAAAATAACATCTACTTGGTAATAATTCCAGTTCTAGCTTAAAGCAACTTTTATTCTCAACTCAGTAACACCTACTTACAGTGGACATTTTTGCAAAGTTCAGAGAGAGATTAAGATCTGTAAACAGATCAGGTATTGCTTGCCCAGCTCATTTCAAAGATATTAAGGAACATCTACCACTCACCAGATACTGTACTAAAAATAGCAGATAAAAAGTGGAAGTAGTAATTTTTAATATATAATTTATATAAATCTGTGTGTGTGTGTGTGTGTAGTCAGTCACTTAGCTGTGTCTGACTCTTTGCAGGCCCACGGACTGTAGTCCACCAGTCTCCTCTGTCCATGGAATCTTCCAGGCAAAAATCCTGCTCCAGGTTGCCATTTGCTATTCCAAAGGATCTTCCTGACCCAGGGATTGAACCCATGTCTCTTGCATCTCCTGCACTGGCAGGTGGATTCTTCACCACTAGCACCACCTGCAAAGCCTCAATTCTATATATATCAAATATTAAATAGCATTAATAATTTAAAAACAAGTTGCTGGAAACTGAAATTTAGGTCAAGAAAGCAGAGGGAGTCACTCTGTTGCGAGAAGACTTGTAACGCTAACAGGGGAACCCCCAAATGTTCCCCACAAAGGGCAGCTAAAGAACATGCTTCACAGTAATAGTCTGTCATGATTATCCTGAGAGCTTACCTAAAAGGACCATCCATTGTTTTAAAGCCATTTCATTGTAGCAATCAGTTTCTAAAATGCTCTATAATTATTCTATAACTCAATAAAGATGCTTAGTTAGAAATTACAACGAAATTTCTCCCCAATTAATTCTTAGAGAAGCAACTANAACATGCTTCACAGTAATAGTCTGTCATGATTATCCTGAGAGCTTACCTAAAAGGACCATCCATTGTTTTAAAGCCATTTCATTGTAGCAATCAGTTTCTAAAATGCTCTATAATTATTCTATAACTCAATAAAGATGCTTAGTTAGAAATTACAACGAAATTTCTCCCCAATTAATTCTTAGAGAAGCAACTAAAAGAAGGTAACTAAAAAATTCTCTGATCCTTTACATCACAAAGAGAATTTACGTTTGGAGGTTACTGTGAATGATGCTGCTGAACATCTGTGTACATGTTTTTGTGCGGACACATGTTTTCAAGTCTCCAGGGTACAACCTAGGAATGGAACTACTGGGTCATCTACAGCTCCAGGTTTAACGTTTGAGGAATTGCCAGACTGTTTTCCAAAGTGGCTGCACCATTTTACCTTACTTAACCATCTTGATGCGGAGCTACAGTCTGAATGTACATGTTCCCCCCAAATTCATATGCTGAAATCCTAACCCCCAAAGGTGACAGTGCTAAGAAGGTGGGACCTTTGGGAGGCGATTTATTTATAAGGCTGAAGCCCTCCTGAATGAGGTTAGTGTCCTTATAAAAAAGCAGCCTGAGAGCTCCCTGACCCCTTCCACCACATGAGGACACGGCTGGAAGGCCTGGCCATGAACTAGGAAAAGGGCCCTCACCTGATCAAGCTGCACCATGATCTTGGTCTGTCCGACCTCCAGAACTGTGAGAAATCAACCTCTGTTGTTTAGAAGCCACCCAGTCTGTAGTATTTTGTTACAGTAGCCCAAATGGCGGAGAAGGCAATGGCATCCCACTCCAGTACTCTTGCCTGGAAACTCCCATGGATGGAGGAGCCTGGTAGGCTACAGTCCATGGGGTCGCTGAGTCAGACACGACTGAGCGACTTCACTTTCAGTTTTCACTTTTATGCATTGGAGAAGGAAATGGCAACCCACTCCAGTGTTCTTGCCTGGAGAATCCCAGGGATGGCGGAGCCCAACAGGCTGACGTCTGTGGGGTTGCACAGAGTCGGACACGACTGAAGCGACTTAGCAGCAGCAGCAGCAGCAGCAGCCCAAATGGACTAGGACAAGTAGGAATTTAAGATTACTCATTTGATACTTTTCCTATTTTCTAACATAAAGATCTAGTGCTGTAAATTTCCCTTTCAATTGCTTTCACTGTATCTTATCAATGCTGACAGGCTGTACATTTATTTCCTTTTTTTCTGTTTATTTAATTGAAATATAGTTGACTTACAATGCTGTGTTAATTTCTGCTGTACAGCACAGTGATTCAGTTACACACACATATCTATCTATCTATCTATCTATCTATATATATATATATATATATACACACACACACATTCTTTTTCTTCTATTCTTTCCCACTATGGTTTATCATAGCATACTGAGTATAGTTCCCTGTGCTACACAGCAGGATCTTGTCTGTCCGTTCTATATATAATAGCTTACATCTGCTAACACCAGCCTCCCACCCCTTGGGAACCACGTCTGTCTTCCGTGTCCACGAGTCTGTTTCTGTTTCATAGATAGGTCCGTTTGTGTCACTGTTTAGAGTCCACACACATATAAGTGGTATCACATGGTCTTTGTCTTTCTCTTCCTGATTTACTTCACTAGTAGGATAATCTCTAGTTGGAACCGTGCTGCTATAAATGGCATTATTTCCATCTTTTTATGGCTGAGTAATATTCTATTGAATATATACCATATCTTTATTCATTCGTCAATAAACCTTTAGGCTGCTTCCATGTCTTGGCTATTGTAAATGGTGCTGTTTTGAACATAGGGATGCATGTGTCTTTCTGAATTAGAGTTTTTCTGGGTATGTGTCCAGGAGTGGGATTGCTGGATCATATGGTAATTTAATTCTATTTTCAGTTTTCAAACATATATTCATTTTCATTCAGTTAATGTACTTTCTTTTATTTCCCTTGAGATTTTTAACCCATCTATTATAGGTTAATTTTTTTTTTCCTGATATTTTTCTGTTGTCTTTCTACCACTGACTTCCAGTTGATTTTACTATGGTCAAAGAGCAGGCCTGTGTGATTTCTATTATTTAAAATATGTTGAGGTTTGCTTTATGACCCAGGATCTATCTTGATGGATGCTTCATGGACACTTGTGTATTTTGCTGCTGCTGCTGGAGTGGTCAGTGTCAAATAGAGCTCTGCAACTGATATTCAACTGATAGGATTGTGCCTTCTGTTTTTTCCCCTTGCAAAAGTCTTACTGTACAATGTTGAAGAGGAATAATGAGAATGAACATCTTTTCCTTGCTTTTGACCCCAATGTTAAGAAAAAATCACTTACCCTCTTGTCCCTCCCTCCCCTCAAATGGGCTGGTAACTTCCCGCCTGTCCTTCTCCCTGTGCATGTCTCGGTGATCACCCAGCGCAGTACTGCCATTTTTCTGGTTCATGGCCTGTGCCACCACAGATCCTTTGCGAGAGAAGATCAGGCCTTTATCTCCATGGCCTCCAGCTGACAGAGGGGGGCCCTCCTGTGATAGGAAGTCAGGCCATGCAGATGAGTCCTGCCAGGAACCACAGCACCCTGCACCCATATCCCATGGTGTTGGTCATGATCCGCCGCCGCCGCTAAGTCGCTTCAGTCGTGTCCGACTCCGTGCGACCCGAGACGGCAGCCCACCAGGCTCCCCCATCCCTGAGATTCTCCAGGCAAGAACACTGGAGTGGGTTGCCATTTCCTTCTCCAGCGCATGAAAGTGAAAAGTTAAACTGAAGTCGCTCAGTCGATCTGTGGTCCAAAATATTAAGTGATTTCTGGCATGTTTTAAAATAGACTAAATTAGGAAAAACCATTAAACTCTTAAGATTTAACTTGGAGTAGCTCTCAGTTTTATGATAGCTGCAATAATATACTATATTCATGGATCTGGGTTAATAATTTTTCCTTTATTTCTTTTTACATTTCATACAAATCAATCAAAGATTAAACATATTCAGTGAATCATAGATATATCTAAGGAAGATAACTAAAGGTAGCTTATTCAAACGTATATTTTTTTTTATCAGACCAAATCTGTAAATGTTTCCTAAACAGCTACTTTATATGAAGCTTTCTTAATAGGTTTACATAATAGGTTTAATAAATACAGCAGACAACACCAATAGAAGAGATACTATAAGACAAGGCAGAATTATTTTGTCAAATTAATTGCATAAAAATTTACCATATGAGGTCATTGAGAAAGATTTCAGGTGCAGGGAAGTAGAATTTTAGTTACACCCTTAAAGTTGACTGTACTAATGATACTTTGCTTGTCTGTGGATTTCATTCAATACCAGCAGTAGTGAGGGTTTCTGGATTTTTTATGCAGAGAAATCACATTTCTTTTATCCAGAGTCTTCAAATTCCAGGACTAGGAACAGTACAAGGTGCCAAGAGAAAAGAACTGTCCCCATACAAATCATAAAAGGGAGGGTGCACAGGAGCTGAGTCTGGAGACAGCTTACGTACATTCTGTTGCCCAGGCTGACTGGACTAAATGTGAAAGTGCTCTGCAAACTAGAAAAGGCTGTACAAACTGAAGAGGGTGGGTAGTGTCCCTCAGCTAAGGCCTCCGGGTGCTCTGGCCTCCCCTGGTGGTGCCTTTCCACCTTGCATGGCCTCCTCTCTCCAGTTCTCAGTGGCAGGAAGGGTCCTGATCTTCGAGAGATCAGCTTTTCTTATCAGTGCTTTTCTGTGACACTTTCCACTTTCTGGTTAGCAAGCCAGCTCCCAGCACCCTAGGAGGCCCACCCTCCTCCTCCACTCATCATTTCCATAATGGCTTCATCTTCTCCAGCGAGGGGCTGAGGGTGGCTGCGTGGAGCCCAGTGAAAGGAGTTTCTGATGTAAGTATTTGCTTACAGGTTCACTCTCCTATAAAAAGTGGAAATGGCAGCATTTTTTCTTAATCTACAAGTGTGGAGGGGGGAGTGTTTCAACTAGATAATAGGTTTCTTACCAATATTTGTTTTGAAATGTTCACTACTAAGAATTCTTACAGCTTACTATACATAGAGTATAAGATACAGAAGGGTGAACTTGACCAGCCTTTATTTCAAAAAGGGCCTGTCCAGGGTGTGTGTGGAGAAGCAAATGGGGGAGGCACTTCACTGCTGAAGCCTGAGGTGGTACAGGGGTAAGACAGGGCTCACCTGAAGACCTGCCATCAGGACGGCCTTCTGCTCACCCATGTCCTAAAGCCAGGTGTCCTGCAACCACCCCACCCTAGGAAGCACCTGGAGGTGCTCTTCTCTAAAGAGAGTTACTGATGTGTCCGGGGGAAACTAGGGTGGCTAGTGTAGTCGCCAGCTCCCAGAGAAAGAATGTTCTTTGGACTGTGGGCAAGGGTGCTCCAGGATAGCCAGCTCCCACCTGCCTGCCCCCCCATGGCACACAGCAACAGTGGGTAGCCTCCCTTCATTCTTAAATATGAGAAGCAACAGGGAATCATCATAAGCCTTCTGTAGAAAGGAGAACAACCCAAATAACCCATTTATACAACCCAAATAACCCACAAATTTATACAGGAGGAAATGGAGTTAACTTAGAAAAAAGAACATCTTTTTAAAGTCCACATATTAAAATTTAAAGAAAAAATAAATAAGGTTATCACATCACAGACATCTTGTTTCTCTACTACCTACAAATGGTAATTATGAAGCTATAGAAGAGAAAGAATGGGAGACATGAAAACACTTGTAATGTGAAAGCTAGAGATGGACAAGCCTGAGCTCCCTGTAGAGTTAGCATGGTGGACCCCTTCTCTGTAGCGTGAACATCCTGACAGCAAGTCCATGGAGAATGCTCACAAAGTCACAGACACAAGCTCCATTTAGTAAGCAGTCATCAAGACATATTCCTTATTTACAGATAACCTTAGAATTAACTTGTGGCACTCAAAAATCATAGACAGACACTGTAATACTATAAATATTAACCTTAACACAGAGTTAACTTCTATTTCAAATTCCACAGACATCCACACAATGTGCTGTCTACAATACTAGCAAAGGAACCACAAGGTTTCAAAATACGAATTCTCTAGTTCTATGGGATACACATTTAACATTTTTTGAAGAAACCTAAAGTGTGATGTTAGACATTTTTGTCACCATTAGTTTACATACTTGACATAAAATTTAGTCACAGTGATGACTACATGAAGATAATGTCATATATCAGTATGAACAGAGGATTTCAAATGGATATTTAAGTCACTGTGAATTCAGTGATGCTGCAGGATCACACCTGTTTCTATGAAAATGAGTGTCCGCTGGACAAGGTGCTGAGCTGCTGGATGCTACTGCTGGAGCCAGCAGAAGCGGGTCACACAAAGAAGTTAACCAAATATTGGATCAAAACATGATTCTTGGTACTTCCCTGGTGGCCCCATGGTTAAGATTCCACGCTTCCACTGCAGGGCGCAAGGGTTCGACCCCTGCTTAGGAAACTAAGATTCCGCACATCATGAGGCGTGGCCAAACAAAAACAAAACATGATTGGAGGTATTGTGGGAAAAGCCTTGTCAAGTGTGAACAGGCTGTAAGAGGAGAGAATGATGCCACCACAGTAACGGCCTGAGCCTCGATAACAGACTCCCCCACCCGAAATGTGTCAAATGTCCTTGGGGGAAGACACCGCCCACCACTGCTATGGCTGCCACCAAGAAACTGTCTGGGCTCCCGCCCTACACCAGTGAGGACGGTCATGCTAAGGATCGAGTCTTACAGGGACACAGCGCAGCTCCATCTCTGTAAAAGAAGGGCATTCCTTTTCCCACCACCGGACATCAACTCACCTCTCTGCCTCCACAGAAAGAGAGAAAGGCCAAGACTTGACCCCTGCTTCACTGTGGTCCTCAGTGAAGAGAAGGATAGTAACTGCTCATGGGAAGTATCTACTGGGAGCAGAACTAACGGATGAAGAAACTAATAGAGACCATTTCAAAGAGAATCCATCTTAAGATTTAGTCTCCTCTTAGAGCTGCAAAGATTTTATATCCAAGATAAAAGTTGTTGCCAAAAAAACCAAACCTGGATTCTCTTTCTCTGTCAACGTATATACTGTGTATATATGGTGGATATAAATACTCCTCTGGCTTTTATCATGAATGGAGGTAGCTGGACCTCTGGACTCTTGTGATGGCTACAACAAGGCCACCGGGCAGACTTCTCAAGTACACCTTCTTACCTCCCATAAGAAGTAAGGGTGAGATTGTTCAGTGAAAAGAGTCTAAATCTCCACACCCAAACTGTCCATGATGAGTGTGGACAGAATGAAGACAATAGCACACGCCATATGGGGGGTGGGGTGGGGGGGTCATATATGACCTACCTTTAGCCAATGAGATTCAGCAGAGGTCTCATTTGCTTTCGTAACAAAGAGACAGATGTGAGGGCTCTGCCCTTTCCCCTCCTCATCTAGCCTCAAAAGGGAAGAATGTGCTGTAAGCATCAGGATAAAACATCAGTGGAAAGACTAAAAACAGCCTGGTTCCCTGATGGTACTGCTGAATAATTAAATCATTTGTTTCAGAGTTCCTAGCAAAAATGACAAATTGCAACTTGTTTAGAAAGCAGAAGTGAGATTTTTCATTACTTACAGCAGTCCAAATGCAAGTGCTTCAAGTCTGAGAAAGATTACTCCTATACATCCTTTCTTAGGTTGCTACTTGAGGATTTGCCCTAGCAGAACAAAGGAGAAAATTGAGGAGAAAAGAGACAGAGGTGGAATCTAGGAAACAGTGGATGCATCCAGGAGAACAATAAGGAGAACTCCCAGGAAGACAGTTTTGAAGCAGGCCTGTCTAGAACAGCTGATGAAGCAGGTGGTAGAGAGCTGGAGAAGAAGAAACTTTGGGAAGGGGCATATTTTGAGATTCAGTGCTACCCATGCAAATTTGGGAACTGTGGAAATGCTAAAGATCTAATCAAGAAGAAAGACAATCTCTAGGAAAATCAAAGAAACAACTGTAAAAATGGAAAGCACAGTACCCTAGTTAGCCATTCAACGAACAGTATTTACATGGTTGTAATCAGGGAGTTGAAGTTTAATATTTGTCATTTTTTAGGCATACCTTCTTAGTGTATGTATTCATGGGGATTCTGGTGGGGGGGTCATATATGACCTACCTTTAGCCAATGAGATTCAGCAGAGGTCTCATTTGCTTTCGTAACAAAGAGACAGATGTGAGGGCTCTGCCCTTTCCCCTCCTCATCTAGCCTCAAAAGGGAAGAATGTGCTGTAAGCATCAGGATAAAACATCAGTGGAAAGACTAAAAACAGCCTGGTTCCCTGATGGTACTGCTGAATAATTAAATCATTTGTTTCAGAGTTCCTAGCAAAAATGACAAATTGCAACTTGTTTAGAAAGCAGAAGTGAGATTTTTCATTACTTACAGCAGTCCAAATGCAAGTGCTTCAAGTCTGAGAAAGATTACTCCTATACATCCTTTCTTAGGTTGCTACTTGAGGATTTGCCCTAGCAGAACAAAGGAGAAAATTGAGGAGAAAAGAGACAGAGGTGGAATCTAGGAAACAGTGGATGCATCCAGGAGAACAATAAGGAGAACTCCCAGGAAGACAGTTTTGAAGCAGGCCTGTCTAGAACAGCTGATGAAGCAGGTGGTAGAGAGCTGGAGAAGAAGAAACTTTGGGAAGGGGCATATTTTGAGATTCAGTGCTACCCATGCAAATTTGGGAACTGTGGAAATGCTAAAGATCTAATCAAGAAGAAAGACAATCTCTAGGAAAATCAAAGAAACAATTGTAAAAATGGAAAGCACAGTACCCTAGTTAGCCATTCAACGAACAGTATTTACATGGTTGTAATCAGGGAGTTGAAGTTTAATATTTGTCATTTTTTAGGCATACCTTCTTAGTGTATGTATTCATGGGGAGTTAAATATGGTCAGAGACTAGAGAATAATCATAAAAGTACAGATGACAGAGGTTGGGAAGGTCCAGAGGTAAAAGAAAGTCCAAAGAAGCTAAGAACCTATTAATAAAACCAGAAGATAGGACTGATTATTGACAAAACTATTAAAGAAATAAAAACATAAGCATATGATTTCAAATGGCAAAGGTTAGAAAGTATAGAGAATCCAAATATAGGGACACAACTAAATGACAGTGGGAAATAGGAGAGGGTAGTCAGCGACTCACTGTCTTCCATTTCTCTTTAGAATTCACAATTTACAATGTACTAATGTGACTTAAAACTATGGGGTAACATGTCTCTTTACTATCTAAGTTCTATACAATTTCTCCAATTGTTTAAATAGAATTTACTCATGGCAATTCTGGTTTTGGTTTATATGGTAGCAGAAAGCCCAGAGACAACCTAAACATTATGAATCAAGAAGTAGCAGTATAAGCATATTATTTGCATTTATAGAGATACTCATAGAGGAACTAGAAATATACAGTTCAAATAGGTTCCCTGTAATAGCAGAGTCTTGGCCAAGGAGGTGTGGGGCCAGGGACTACTTCATTCACCATAAACCCTCAGTATTATTTAATTTTTAATATCATGGCATATACTAATTTAGTAAAAATAAAAACATGTACCTTAAAAAAAGAAACACTGAAAGCAAAGCAAACTGAAGCAATATGCAAAGCGATATGACACAATGAAAAATGTTGAGAATGTGACCGAGTGACAGGCACTTTCCTGGCTCTGATGAAGCCTCTGTTTGTGCAGTAATTTATTCTGTGCTTTCACAGAGGCGTCTGCTGCTTCACCTGCAGTTTTCCTTTGAGATGGAAGCCCACATAAGTAAACCTCCTGCTCCCAGCACGAGCACTGTGCTCTGGAGAACATGAAAGCTGATAATCACCTCTTAAAATTTATGTCACTCATATTTGTTGTTAATGTTTAATACTTGGAGGCTTTCTGGTCCAGGTAACTATTTTCTTGCATTATATTTAATCATTTTTACCCTCTTTATTTTTAAAACTCTGGCACAAACCATTTTACCTGCCAACTTTTCTCAGTTTCATGTCATCAGCTACCCAATAAAAGTGTTCAAATGTATCCTAAATTTACAAAGAATCTGGCCAACTGGAGACAGGGAAAGAATTTTTTAAAAGAATAAACCTAAGAGCCCACACAGGATTGTGGTTTCTACATCAGATTAAAAAAAAAATGACTAACATGAACATTAAGATATTAGCTGGGAGCCAATTTTATCATTTTAATTTCCGCTCTTTATGCAAGAGACTGGCTGAACAACAGCCAATAATAGTAAGTGTAATGGAAAATCGAAAGACTTATCTACACTGTAATTAAGAAAAGAATGAAGATTAAAGTTGGAGCTAATTATAAAACATATGGTATAACTTCGCGTTGCCATCTATTTGCCACTTCAGATAACGTATTTTTCATTTACTCTCCTCCATGAGGGATTAGTCAATTAAACATTTTACTCCCTCCCCCTAAAAAGAAAAAGATGGATGGAAAACTTTTTTTGTCACACTCAATGAAATGAACAGTTTCTTAGGCTGATTAATCCTTGGCAACATACAGAGAACATATACAGAACCAAGAGAGCAGATAATAGAGCATAAACATTTAGTTTCGTGCCTGAGAGGGAAATGCTTGCCTTCTGCTGAGAGGGTGGGAGAGGGGCTGTATTTAGCATGTTTTAATTATCAAAGGATGATGTACTGGTCTTTCCTTAACCACCCTGAAGCTCAAAAATTGGGAATAAATATCCGGCCAGATTCTTTGGCATTTTCATTTACATATTTTAAATAAAAAAAATTTTTTTTTGCAATATTTATTACTTGATGCGAGGAAAAGCAATTACCTCTTGGTGTTTTGAGTTTTTAGCACTTGTAACATAACCTATCCCTTGAGTAAACAGAGATGGCATGCCTAAATGCAAGGTAAAAATTTAATGCTATAAAACTTGATCTTTCCCTTCCCTTATTCTAAAATGTAAATGATAATATTACTAAAGACAACAACAATAATAACAACTGATGGTGCTGGGTTCCATTTTCAAGAATAAAGGGCAATTTAACCGTCACTCTGGCGCAAAGTTCTGCGTAAGGGTAACTTATAAACTATTTATAAATTAACTGTATGACATGTTAAATTCTACCAAGTAAACTTCAAATTTTATTCCTGATACTTTCAGCAATATCCTCAGATGAAATGCAAAAAACATAACATTAAAATTGGATAGGCTCAAAAGGGCTTGAGGAAACATGTTCTTGGGACCATTTCTGTTCTGAATTGAGAATTTCCTGCACAGCAACCAGCTGGAATTCATGACCCCCTGGAGGCTGCAGGATATTTTATTCTCACTCTTGTGCAGGGCACAGGATGGAGCCCTCTTAAGTGAAACTGCCTCTTCAATTTCTCTTTAGAACTCACTGTTTAATTCAAACATCAAATATTAATTAAAACAACCAAGTAAAACAGCTCTTCACAATTAGAGCAGTACACTGGCTCTCCAGTTCTTTAAACAGAAGCCACCAATGGCAGCTATTTTGGTTTGTTTTCTGTATTTAGCCTAGTAGGGTGTTTTTTTTTCTCCCCAACACCAAAGACAAAAAAAAAAAAAAAAAAGCAATAGCAAAGATGAGAGTGGAGCTGAAGACCGTGCCCAGACACAGGCCCATTTCTCTGAGAATAAATGTGTCTGCTTTATTTTCACATTTATCTCGGAGGCAGAGCCCACTGGAGCACAAATCAACTCTATTAATGTTATCACTTAATTAAAATTTGTATTAAAAATGATGCTGGGTAAAGCGAAATGCAAAATAAGACCAAGAGCTTGTCTGGAGTCCCTCCCAAGTTCTTTGTCACGGACCCCGCCACTTTACTCTGAGCATTCTGAGCACCACAGAGAGCTTACCGCACCTGAGAAAATAAAACCACTGAGGAGCTGACCCTCACCCCCAGCTCCTACCCCAGGGTGCCCAGGGCCTCACCTCCAGCTCCTGCTCCCTCTGCAGGGCGAACTGCTTGAAGGACTTGACAATGAGGCCAGCATTGGAGCAGTCGTAGACGAATATGGAGGGGCTACCCATCCACGTCTGCAGGTCGTATATAGACAGAGGGATGTACTGAGTGTAGTTCTGGAAAAGAAAACAGTGCATGTTTGTGACTCACACCTGGAAAAGTCTGCCTGCCCACCAGGACCTGCACCTCCATGAGGGTCCCATGCATGGGACCTGCTGCATATAACGTTCTGCACACTGTAGTAGAACAGCAGTAGTCTAAGCTCCCCACCATCTGCCCGTTTCAGTCAGACAGAGGCGGGCAGTGGTCACAGTTCAACCCCGGCTGGAGCTCCTCTGTTCGGCTCTCTCCTCTCCTCCCCTTGGGAGCACACCCACTCCACTGAGGGATCTCCTTCCACGTGTGCCATCACGGCGCCTTCACACCCACCCTTCCTCTGCCACCCACCTGCAGTCAAACCACAGCCTTCTCTATAAAGCCCAGGGCTCTGTGTGCTACTCTGTTCACCATCTACTCCGAAGCTTCTCCAGGCTTATATAACAGAACCCACTCCTCACCTACAAAATCAGCTCGCAAGAGCTGACTAGGTCCTCAGATGTGCAGGGTTTCCTGCAGCCCCCTTCATTTCCGTCCTACCCGTAAGCGCTTTATCCTCTGCTGCTGCTGCTAAGTCACTTCAGTCGTGTCCGACTCTGTGTGACCCCATAGACGGCAGCCCACCAGGCTCCCCCATCCCTGGGATTCTCCAGGCAAGAATACTGGAGTGGGTTGCCATTTCCTTCTCCAATGCATGAAAGAGAAAGTGAAAGTGAAGTCCCTCAGTCTGTCTGACTGTTAGCGACCCCATGGACTGCAGCCCACCAGGCTCCTCCGTCCATTGGATTTTCCAGGCAAGAGTACTGGGGTGGGGTGCCATTGCCTTCCCCGGCTTTATCCTCTAGATAACTGAAATCACACTGAAGGTGTACAAATAGCTTTGGCCCCATAAACTTTTTTCAAATCACACAACAGTAACATATTAACATGAATCTGCCTTGTGAAATATTTTTCTGGACATGCTGTACTCTTCCGGGGAAGGCAATGGCACCCCACCCCAGTACTCTTGCCTGGAAAATCCAATGGACGGAGGAGCCTGGTGGGCTGCAGTCCATGGGGTCGCTAACAGTCAGACAGACTGAGGGACTTCACTTTCACTTTCTCTTTCATGCATTGGAGAAGGAAATGGCAACCCACTCCAGTATTCTCGCCTGGAGAGTCCCAGGGATGGGGGAGCCTGGTGGGCTGCCGTCTATGGGGTCACACAGAGTCGGACACGACTGAAGTGACTTAGCAGCAGCAGCAGCAGCAGCAGCAGCAGCAGCAGCAGCAGCAGCAGCAGCAGCAGCAGCAGCAGCAGCAGCTGTACTCTTCAGTACTTGAAACCACTCCAGCAATTACTGGTAAACATAGAAAGGAATGGCCTTCATCTCAGCAGAGAAATTATTAAAAATCTACTCTCAAAGGTAACATTTTTAAGCAATTCTTCTGCACAGAACACCCCACTTATTTACCGTTCCTCGGGCACTAATGGTTTCAGTGGTGAAACTCCAGCAGAAATCAGTTCTGTGCACTTACAGGAAAGGTGACGGTGTTCCCTCAAGGCTGAGCCACAAACACTGCCTCTGGTATTGCCAAGAGGACCATTTCTAATGCAGCAGAGAAAATGGGCAGAGAACCGGAAGACCAAACCAGGCCTGGGGAAGACTGCCATCCAGGTGATGGCAAAAGCCTTCTTGTTAAGCACATTCGTCACCAGCTGCAAGTGCCATCCCAGACAGGGGAGGACTGCCGGCAGCACAGGTGTGGTGGGGGTGCAGGCATCTTCAGCACAAAGGGACCACCCTCTGCCTATGCCATGCCATTTCACCCTGCAAAATGCAGTCACCTGGTGTCTTGCTCACTGTCACTGCAGAAGGTTAGAGAACACTTGAATATGCTCTCTCTAAATAAACTCTCACAGAAGGGTTCTAAAGAAAGCAGTTCTTCCTAATGAACCTATAAATGCGGCACCCAATCAAAATACCAGCAAGGGTTTCCTTTAACGGAATTTGACAAGAGATTCTAAAGTTAGTGCTGAAGAGACATTTATAAGAATACCCCCTCAAAAACTGTGAAGAAAGAATAACCAGTGGGGACTCATGCTGGCAGATATTAAATACATTATGAATCTCTATTGTAATTACAGGATGCCATCAGGGAAGGAGAGACAAACAAATAAAACAGGAGGGAAAGCCCAGAAATAGACCCACAAATATAACTGTAATGGCGGTAGCATTTTACCCCAGTGAAGAAAGAATGAACAATTCAACAAGTGATTCTGTAAAATCTAACTGATCATTCAATATTGCCATCTGAGATTTCACACACAAAATAATCAGGACAGATTTAAAAAACAAATAAAAAGAGAGTAACAGATTTAAAAATTTGTTTGGTGTAAGAAAGACCCTCTTAAACATACGAAAGAAAGAAAAATGAAACAGCATAAAAATTAAATAATTCTGGTAAAAGTGTATATCAATGACAAGCAATTTAAGAATGAAGTAGGTACAATGTATGTGACATAGGGTCTGTACTGAGGATATGTGTATATACAAGCTTGTGCTGCAAATCACCGAAGACAAAACAACACACAACAGGCAAAGGCTGCACACAGGCAAGTCACAGAAGATACATGATGATCAACAATTATGAATGTTTCACTGTCTCGATTAATCATGGAAATGTGAATTACAATGAGAATCATCCATCTATCTACCTATCTTCATCCAGCAAACTGGAAAAAAAATATAAAAGGTGAATAAAGCCCCATGTTGACAAGGATGTTCAACAGGGCGCCAGCTCATCATTGCTGTGAGTATAAATTTAGGAAGATTTTTTGGGAAGGCAACTTGGGTGGTTCTTAAAATTTTTTAATGTACATGCCTTTGACTTCTAGGTGTCCATCTTATAGAAATACTTACACATTTGTATGTACAGGGATCTCTGACACTTTCACTGGTAAAATCCTGTAAGCTGTCTACATGCTACTGTGGAAAAGACTGCCAGTCTACAACCTATTGTCTACCCTGTTCATCATCAACACAAGTTTAGCTGAGCACTGTTCCAGTTTCCTTTGCAGCTAAGTCTGATCTTGCAGCCCAATTCTGACCTACGGGACATGATCAGAAATGTGTCCAAATTATAAGTGCTGCCCTAACGCTCACCCCTTCCTCTTTCCCTTCCCGGGAAAAAATGCAAACATGGCAGGCCATCCACCTTTGAGTGTACAGGGGGACTGGAGAGTTGTGTGATGGAAGGACTTGGGCTCAGTGTCATGAGACGATGCCACGGCAGGCCCAGATGGCCCAGAGGGACTGTCACAGACAACCTTGGATCCTAATATATCCAATATGAAGGGATCATTAAGCAAAAGGGGCCCATACTATGGAACACCATGCAAGGTTATTTATAGGCACTGACATGGAGGGATGTCAGAGGCTTGTAATGATTTTTAAAATGCAAGTATTAGAACCTCATATATAATATGATCCTATTTTGTGTGTAAAGCACCACATCCCAGCATGTAAGCTGAATGAAATAAGAACTCAGCAGGCATGTGCTAAGGGGAAGGTCCTATAAATGGTGCTGAAAGAACATGGAACAGCTAAGGGCTGCTTTCTCTGATCTGGGAGGTGACAGGGGAATGGGGGCTGGTAAGAAAGTGTCACATCTATTTAAGACTTCTTTTCTCTTGGAACACTTTAGAATAGAAATTACTTGTATTTTTTAAAAGACAAAATGTACGTAACTACTAAAAGGAGAGAGGAAAAGGGTAAGCTCTGGGGTTCACTATAATGTACACTCATTAAGTGTTTCATAACCAGCAGGTATCACATGTTATCTGTACAAGTAAAAAGGCTTCGGCTAAGCCGCACTGGACAGAGCAGACACGAGTCAGTGCCCCCCTGGACACAGCAAGAAGAGCAATCCTCTCCGGCCCTCTCCTCAGCAGCCTCCCTCCCTTGCTGACATGCAGGTCCCACTGCTATGGGGCAGGGGGGGCGGGAGGGGCATGGGTTGGTGGGGTGTTGAAAATGAATCTGTTAAGTGTGCAGGAACACCCCTACACTGATAGGAGAGAGGATTTTAGCACCAGCCTAGGAAACCTCCACATTTTTATATACCAGCCACACTCGGTTATTTATCTGCTTCCCACAAGGTTCTCGCTCAGTGACACGTGGCCGCAAACGGCTGGGGCAGCTCTGACTCCCTTCCTGCCACCCCTTCATCCCCAGGACTGTCAGGAAACGGTGATCATCTGTCATCTTTTCTGCCTTCTAGGTACAGCCCCATGAGACCCAAAGACAGGGAAGAAGCATAAAATAAAATATATTTTAAACATATTGAGTTCTGAAGTCTGGCCTTTGTAACTGAAATGTAATTTTTATATTTCCCCAAAATCAAAAGTACTTTTTAAATTTCTGAGATACAAAGGTAATTAATGGTGATTCATTAAAATAATGAAGCACTAATCCATCAGGAAACGTGTTAAGCATTTTCCCTTCCATTCCCTGTGCCTTTTGCTGCCCCTGAAATGGTTCAAGCAGAGTTGTCAGCAATGAGCCCCACTGGAGGGCAGAACTGCCTCCATTCTCTAATGGTTTTCCAAGGGACAGCATGCAAGGAGCTTTCAGAATTGGTCTTCAGCCTCACGATTTTTAGTTGTGAGAGGGGATGGCATCCTAGGCTGTCCACAGGGACACTTGGCCACAGAGAATGGCTCGGATCCATTCCTCCACACAGATGGGCTGCATGGTGGGCGCAGCCTCTAGAATGCCAGTTGAGGAGAAAGGGCCTTTGTAGCTGAGGTGGATTCAGCCCAGCCCTGTGGGCATTTGGGGCTGGTCACTCGGTGTGGGGCCCATCCCACACCCATACCCAAGCAGGCACTGCCACGCTTGGCAGCATCCCTGGCCTCAACCCACTACCTTCTAACAACACTTACCCTTCTCTGCCAGTCGTGACAACCAAAAGGTTTCTGGCGGCGGTGGTGGTGGTTTAGTTGCTAAGTTGTGTCCAACTTCTGTGACCCATGGACTGTAGCCCACCAGGCTCCTCCATCCATGGGATTTCCCAGGCAAGAATACTGGAGTGAGTTGTCATTTCCTTCTCCAGGGAATCTTTCCATCCCAGGGATCAAACCCACTTCTCCTGAATTGCAGGGGGGTTCTTTACTGCTGAGCCACCAGGGAAGCCACCAAAAGATCTCTGGATATTTAAATGTGCTCCTGAGAGGGAGCAAAGCCTCCTTGATGAGAACCTCTGCCTTTGAGGAGAGACAATTTCATTTAAAGCAGGAGCTGTATTCTGCAGTTTAGTAAGCCTGTAAAACTTGGAAGTCTGTGTTCCTGGAGGAATACAAAATCGACTCTATTAAACCACATGGAGGAAAGTGGCCTTTGAGAACTAATCCTTATTAGAACTTGAGCAGGTGGATCTCATTTCCCATCTTGGAAGGATCCTGGGGAGTCTGTCAAGCTTCAGCCAGAATCACGGTTTTGCAAACCTGCAAAGGGCAGCCAGCAGGATGCTGGCTGCAGCGAGTGAGCGGAGGACAGAAGCAACACTCACAGAGCAACAATCTACCCCGCGCAATATCCCCATGTCTTCTAGGCCGAACCCACCTACACAAGCGGAGAAGTCGATATCCCCCTGCACCGAAGGGCACTGGGAACACTTCAGGGCCTTTCCGGCAATGGTTTGCTTTCTCCCCGACCAAAAACTACAAGCACAGAGAATTCCTCATCAAAGCATCTCTCCTTTTTCTTGAAAAAAAAAAAAAAAAAAAAAAAAAAAAAGGCCATATTTTCATTTCAAACAAAGAAAAAGAAATAGGTTTTAGATAATTTATTCATTACACTCCACTTTAGCTGTCAGGTTATATTAAACATCAAAAAAAAAAAAAAAGAANAAAAAAAAAAAAATCCAAGGCCATGTTTTCATTTCAAACAAAGAAAAAGAAATAGGTTTTAGATAATTTATTCATTACACTCCACTTTAGCTGTCAGGTTATATTAAACATCAAAAAAAAAAAAAAAAAGAAAAGGCCACATGCCTCATCAGACTGTCATCACAGCTGAGTCAACCACAGAGGCAGCCGAGCACTGAGCCCCCAGACATGAGCTGGGAGGAGGTGCACTTTGTTCTCCAGGTAAAGCCAGCCACCTCCCAAGAAGTGGCTCTCTATTTCTGAGCAGATTCTAAGTTCAGACAGCCCCTAACTCCCAATGGTTCAACTCATGAGTTTTTGACTTCACATTGGGGCAAAGTGACATCCATGCAGTAGAAACTATACTTTGAATGTCGATTTTTTTCTGGGCTAGTAACATGCAGTCCTTGACGCTGGGCAGCAGCAGTGAGCACACCTTCCAGTTAGCCCACAATAAGGAGGGTGAACAACCGATACACTTACAATTATCCAGGACACAAACAGCCCTTCTGTTGGCTGATGGATTCTTTGTCACTGAGTCACCTGGGAAGCCCTAGGTTAGGTACAGCAAATGCGTTTTCAGCTTTTGATATTTCCAAGTATGGTGGGCTTATGGGACAAAACCCCACTGTAACTATACATATGCTAAAGAACTCAAAATATGAGTCAGAAGTCTCAGCCAGAGTACCATGGCATCCTCCCAAGGGTTTTCTGGTAAAGTACCCAAGGGTGCATGTTTCCTCTGACCTCACAGGCAAGAAGCACAGGCGCATCTGGATGCGGCACCCTGGCTTTCTCTGGATGGTAAAGGCATCTGCATGTGGCTATTCTCCAAGGAGAGCAGGGGAGCACGGGTCAGCAGAAGATTTGGCTTCCTTCTGAAGGAACCAGCAACGGAGGTGATGGCCCAGAGATGCTAGGTATGGGGTAGTGGTACTTGTGAATCAAACACTCCAGGGTTTAAGTCACAAGCAAACTCCTTAAAACCCTTAAGGCTGCAGGTTTATTGGTTTTGTTGATACTTTCTCTGCCTTTCCTTTATTGTTGTTTAGTCATTAAGTTGTGTCCGACTCATTTCAACCCCATGCGCTAAAGCCTGGCAAGCTAGTCTGTCCGTGGGATTTCCCAGGCAAAAATATTGGAGTGGGTTGCCATTTCCTTCTCCAGGGGATCTTCCTGACCTAGGGATTGAACCTGCATCTCCTGCATTGGCAGATGAAATCTTAACCACTAAGCCACCANGCTAAAGCCTGGCAAGCTAGTCTGTCCGTGGGATTTCCCAGGCAAAAATATTGGAGTGGGTTGCCATTTCCTTCTCCAGGGGATCTTCCTGACCTAGGGATTGAACCTGCATCTCCTGCATTGGCAGATGAAATCTTAACCACTAAGCCACCAGGGAAGCCCTCTTTCCTTTATTACCACTCAGTAACTGTTTACCCTATGAGTAATTTTAAATAAATGTTATTTAAATAATAGAATGTATTGGTTTGGAAAAACTGCACACCACTATCAAATAGATATCTCTTATTCTGGTTTAGTATATAGTTCATTACTGAGTCTGTTGAAAGATGGATCATAAAGGTTTTTAAATGTGCTATTATCAAAAGGATGTATTTGTGATTTTTTTAGAATCAATATTTGTGTCAGACCACATTTAACATTTATTACAATTGTTACTTTATCAATACTGAGAGTATAGCAGTCCTCCTCCTTGAAAAAAGCTGGTAATTTTACTGTAAACTTGGTCTTTCTAGCATCTTTGTTTATGCTTGCAATGGCTGAAGACCATCAGAAAAAATTCCATTTCTTCAGGAGAAGAGTTAGCTAACTTTGGACAATCTCTTTATAAGAACTTTCAACTTTTTTTTTTAATACTATTTTCTTGATGCTGAGACATAAAACTTTAGACCATATCTTAATTGATTTCTCAGATAGTCTATATTTGAAAACCAGATTTATGGAGGAAGAGTTCTCAAGTGAGTGTGCATCAGAATGGCCTAGAGGGCTCATTAAAATGCAGATCTCTGGGTCCCTCCCTGGAATAGGCTTCTCTAAGTCTTCAGTAGGGTGTGATAATTTGCATGTATCATAAATTCCAAGAATATCGCTGCTACCATATTTTAAGAGCCCCTGGTGCAGAAAGTGCGAATGCTGGGGCAGAGAACATTCACTTTCCAGTTTGAGTGTCACCTGTTCTTCCTATGGATCAAGGAGAACACTTCCTTTTTCCATCCATGATTTAACATTTTACATGTAATGATCAGGAAACACTTTGCAGATGATACTTATATAAAAATATCCATTCATCCATGAGTTGACATGTAAGAAGGGTTTTAACTATGAATTCAATTTCTTTGATTGATCTAGAGCTACTCAGATTTTCAACCTCATTTTGGGTCACTTTTGGAAAGCTGTATTTTAAATGGCATTTTCCATCTAAGTTGTTAAATGTACTGGTATAAAATTATTAATATTCTCTTACCTTTTCAATGTCTATAGAATATGTGGTGACATCTTTCATTCCTAAATATTGTCTTTTCTCTTTTTTTTCTTGCTACCTAGACTTGTTAATTTACAGACGTTTTCCAAAAACCAAACTTTAGCTCCATTAACCTTCTGTACAACCTGGTCTCTGTTTTACTGATTTATGCATTGTTCAACATTTTCCAGTTTCTTAAGGTAGGCATTTATATTTTTATTTTAAGTCTTTCTTTCTTTCTGTATAAGAATTTAATAAGGCTATACATTTTTATATAAGCACTGCTACAGCTGTATCCCACAAGTTTTGACAAGTCATCTTTTCATTACTGTTTAGTTTGAATTATTTTCATTGTCCCCTGTCATACCTTTTTTGATACATATATTATTTAATTTCAAAATACTGGAAGATTTTCCAAGTTGCATACAATTTCAGATTCTGTGGTCAAGGAACAGACTCTGTATGATTTCAACCCTTGAAACTTTATTGAGACATTTATTTTTGTAACGCAGCACAGGCCTTTCTCTTGTTCTATGGGCATTGGGTGTAGGGTTCTGGTAACTGAGTCAGAGCAATTGATGGTCTTTTAAGTGATTTTTTTTTTTTTTTAATTAGAAAAATATACCATGTCTGGCGTTTTCTTTGTGAGAAAGTTTTTAATTATCAATTTTAACATTGGTTTTAACCTATCAATTACTGCCAGACTATTACTCAAATACTGGATATGTTTCTTTCTCTAACTGGTCCTGACAATCTTGCTTTATGTATCTTAAAATCTATTAGCCATCTATGCATTCAGGATAGTTATATCTTCCTGATGACCTGACTTGTCTGGTACAATGTCTTCATCTCAACTTTTTGTCTCAAAGTCTATTTTCTCATTAGTAATACAGCCACTTTGGCTCTCTTTCAGCTAGTCTTTCGTGATATACCTTTTTACATTCAAGCATCTCTCAGGACTTCCTTGGTGGTCAGTCCAGTGGCTAAGACTCTGAGCTCCCAATGCAGGGGGCCTGGGTTCAACCCCTGGGGAAGGAACTAGATCCCACATGTTACAACCAAAAGTTCACAAGCTGCAAATAAAAAGAGCCTGCATCTGCAACGAAGATCGAAGATCCTATGTGCCACAACTAAATAAACCAAAATAAATAAATAAATGTAAATAAGAAAAAAAGAAATACAGTACATCCCTTGCTGACAGCAGAAAGTATGATCTTGCTTTTTATTCAGTGCGACATAAACTTATAAAACACAAAGAATGAGGGACGTTCTAGAGGATAACTGGTCTGCACTTCAAAAAGTCAATGTCCACTGTTCAGAAAATGGAAACACAAGTCACAGAACGGGAGGGACTCTTTTAAAAATGAGTATCTGATAAAGGACTTGTACCCAAATGTAAAAGGAACTCTTAAACTGAGTGAGAAAACAAATAGTCCTATTAATTGATAAACGTGGGGAAAAGATATGGAAACCCCACCAAAGAAAATATACAGATGGCAGCCAAGCATATGAAAAGATGCTCAACATCGTATGTCATTAAGGAACTGAAAATTAAAAGGAGATACCACAATGCACCTAATTAGAATGGCTAAAATGCAGAACACTGGAAACAACAAATGTCAAGAAGGATGTGGAGCAATAAGAACTACCATCTATTGCTGGTGGGAATGCAAACGACGCAGCCACTTTGGAACAGGGTTTGCCAATTTCTTAGAATGCTAGACATAACAGCTAGTCTAGCAGTGGCTCTCTTAGGTATTTGCCCAAATGAGAAGAAATCTGATGTCTATATAAAAATCCACACAAAAGTTTAGAACAGCATTATTTACAATTCCTCAAAACTGGAAGCAACCAGGATGTCTTTCACTAGTGGGACATCCAAATAGTGGAATCTTTTTTAAGTGGTAAAAAGAAAATGAGCTCGCTAGCCATGAAAAGACATGAAGGAAATTTGAAGGTATACTCCTAATTGAAAAAACCCAGTTTTAAAACACTACATTCTATATGGGTCTAACTATATGATATGCTGGAAAATGTAAAACTATAGAGACAATATGATACAAAACCATATTTAACCCCTATATGAAACACATAATGGATCAAGACATACTAGGTTATCCCACAAAGGAAAGGTATATTTAGTACTAGAAAATCATATATCTTTCAATGCATTTCAAGTTTAAAGGAGAAAAATCATACCATCATCTAACACATACATACAAAATGGCTTGGGGGGAAAAGCAACATATTGATGACCTGAAAAAATAAACTAGGAACAGAAGGGCATCTTTTAAAAAATATTTGTGTAATGTGTGTTCATTTCTACCATACAACAACTTTTAAAAAATATTTGTGTAACGTGTGTTCATTTCTACCATACAACGACACCGCGGTGGTTGTGGTGATTTAGTCGCTAAGTCGTGTCTGACTCTTGCGACCCCATAGACTGTAGGCCGCAAGGCTCCAATGTCCATGGGATTCTCCAGGCAAGAATACTGGAGTGAGTTGTCATTTCCTTCTCCAGGGGATCAAACCCAGGTCTCCTGCATTGCAGGCAGATAATTTACCGACTGAGCTATGAGGGAATCAGTCATAATTATACCTATATCCCCTCCCTCTTGAGCCTCCCTCCTTTCCCCCATCCCACCTCTCTAGGTCATCACAGAGCGCCAGACTGGGCACCCTGTGTGATACAGCAACTTCTCATCAACTATCCACTTTACACACAGCAGTGTATAAATGTTGATGCTACTTTCTCCATTTGTCCCATTCATTCCCTCTCCCCACTGTGTCCACAAGTCCATTCTTTACACTTGTGTCTCCACTGAGAAGGGCACCTTTTAATCTGATAAGGGCTTTTCTTATTTTTTATTCTTTTTACAAATATCTATAGCAAATATCATACACTGATGCAGAGGACGCACTCCTTTCAAATGAGGAATGAGACAAGGACATGCAGTCACCACTCCACTCTCTGGGAGGTGCTGGTAGCACAGAAAGATACAAACAACAAACAGCAGGACTGGAAGGAAAGTAAACTGCTGTGACTTGCAAACCACATGGCAATCTGTTAAGAAAATTTTAAATATGTACAAATCATTAGGATCAACGAGAGAACAGCAAATTAGAAAGAAGGGAAGTGAAGTTGCTCAGTTGTCTCCGACTCTGTGACCCCATGGATAGCCCACCAGGTTTCTCTGTCCATGGAATTTTCCAAGAAAGAATACTTGACTGGGGATCAAGTATTTCGTACTGCAGGGGATCTTCCTGACTCGGGGATAGAACCCAGGTCTCCCACATTGTAGGCAGACGCTTTACTGTCTGAGCCACCAGGGTTAGGCTAGTTAGCAAATTAGCAGACATAAAATATATGTACAAAAAACCAACTGCCTTGCCACACACCCTGGTAAAAACTCACAAAACATAATTTTAAACACTTGTAACCATGTGGCCAAGAGGAGCTACCCCTCGCCCTAGGTCAGGGGCAGCAGCCAAGAGGTGCTACCCCACCCCCGAGGTCAGGGGCAGAGGCCAGAAGGAGCTACTCCATGCCCGAGGTCAGGGGCAGCAACCCGGAGGAGCTACCCCACGCCTGAGGTCGGGGCGGCAGCCGAGAGGATCAACCCCACGTCCAAGGAGCAACCCCACGTCCAAGGAGCAGTGGCTGTGCAGGCACAGGAGGGCCGAGAGGAGCTACTCCATGTTCAAGGTCAGGAGGGGTGGCTGTGAGGAGATACCCCTCATCCAAGGTAAGGAGCAGTGGCTGTGCTTTGCTAGAGCAGCTGTGAAGAGATACCCCACATCCAAGGTAAGAGAAACCCAAATAAGACAGTAGGTGTTNGATGGGGACTGCAGACATGAAATTAAAAGATGCTTACTCCTTGGAAGGAAAGTTATGACCAACCTAGATAGCATATTCAAAAGCAGAGACATTCCTTTGCCAACAAAGGTCCATCTAGTCAAGGCTATGGTTTTTCCAGTGGTCATGTATGGCTGTGAGAGTTGGACTGTGAAGAAAGCTGAGCACTGAAGAATTGATGCTTTTGAACTGTGCTGTTGGAGAAGACTCTTGAGAGTCCCTTGGACTGCAAGGAGATCCAACCAGTCCATTCTAAAGGAGATCAGTCCTGGGTGTTCTTTGGATGGACTGATGCTAAAGCTGAAACTCCAATACTTTGGCCATCTCATGTGAAAAGTTGACTCATTGGAAAAGACTCTGATGCTGAGGGGGATTGGGGGCAGGAGGAGAAGGGGACGACAGAGGATGAGATGGCTGGATGGCATCACCAACTCAATGGACATGAATTTGAGTGAACTCTGGGAGTTGGTGATGGACAGGGAGGCCTGGCATGCTGCGGTTCATGGGGTCGCAAAGAGTCGGACACGACTGAGCAACTGAACTGAACTGAACTGACTGAACCACGTCAAAAAAGTATAAAGTGTCCAGGAATAAATCTAAAATATGATACAAATCTTTATGTAATTATAAGATACCACTGATACACACTTTGAAAACTCACAGTTTGGAAAACTGAACAATATAAAGATGTTGAGTCTCCACGCCCCACACCATTTAATCTACTGATTTGTAAGCTGATTGAGTATTTTCATGGAAGATCAACAGACCAAAAAGAATAAAGCAGGGAAACTCACCTTCCCAAATATCAGGAATCACTGAAAACCGACACTGATTAAAACAGCCTACTGGCATAAAGGGAGACCCAAGGAACAGAACAGAGAGCTCGGAAACATACCTACTCACTAAGGAAACCTGACTGAGTCCAAAGCTGGCATTAAATGGTAATAGAATCCACTTGAAAAAGAAAAAAGAATTTGAAACCCTACTTAAAAGTATGTGCAAAAATTAGTTCCAGGTAGATTAAAGGCCCAAATTAATGGACAAAAATACACTACTGTGAAAGAACACATGGAATATTTCAGTAACCGTGGCATAAGGAAAGTCTTAAGAAGATAGAAAATGCCCACATGCTATGAGAGGACTGAACAGGGGCCACTTCAAAATAAAGAAAGCCTGGCCCCTAAGGGACATCACAAGAGAACAGAGGCAAACAGACAAACCCAGAAACCAAGCCATAAACTCAGGGACATTTGCAACTAACAAAAACGGTAAAGGGTTACTATCTAGAATACAAAGAATTCCTCCAAATAAGTAAGAAAAAGACACAATCTAAGTGAAGAACAGGAGACACCACTGCAAGAAGGGGAGCCTACATGGCCAACCTAGAAACCAGAAGGCACCTGCATTGGTTTTGTGGAAATGAATTAACTATTGATGGCTCCATAGAAGCTACAGGTGAATAGGATCTGCAGCCAGCCACCAAAACTTAAAAGATTTTCTTGTAAAAAGATAAATAAATTGGATTCATGGGAAACTTTTATGGTGCACCCACCTTGTTGAAGACCCAGATCTCGCCATTAACGGTGGGCCTGGGCACCCCATGGCCATTGTAGTGGAAGAGGACCCGCTCCTCCTTGGCATTTCGGCGTAAAGACGTGCAAAGCTTCTTTACTTCATCCACAGTCGGATCAAGGCTCTGCTTGTACCGCGCCTGTTGTAGGAGACAAAGATTAAGAAACTTACCATGGATTCTAAGAATACGTAAAACTTAAACTCCATCCTTTACTCCAAGTTTGCATTGAATGGATGCTGCACAAATGACCTCATGTCTCTCCATCTCCAGCTGGGATGATGCCTACTTCAGAGAGGTTGTGAACATTCATCTACTCAACAAATATTTATTGCGAAGATCCCATGAGATAAATAAGTAATGCCTGCCACACAGCAATACAAGTAAAAGGTAGCACCACTGTGATATCAAAAATATTTCTTAGAAGCATTGAATCTCTTTGGAAAAACACTGGAATGTGGAAGAGGCAACTTACTTAAACACAGAAAGCTGTAACACATACAGCAGCAAGGGAGAATAGTTTCAAAAAGACAAGGTAAGAAAGCAAAATGCCCCTCTCTTGCTTACTCATATTCGCCCATCTTAGCCCCTTCCCACTACTCCTTCCTGGACCCTTGTTGATGAACCTAAAGAATACACAGAAATCAATAGCCATATATACACATACACACACAATCGATAGATGGTTAAAGGACACAACCATAAGGAACTCCTACTTCTAAGGCAACAAAGAAGATTAAACTTAACAAGAAATGCACAAAACTCTGAGAAGGAAATTTTATAAAACTCTCCTGGAAAACAGAAGGAAGCATGAACAAACTGGAGATGCTCCTAGCCTGGGGAAGATGCACCCACATTCTTAAGACATCGGTTCTCCCTAGGTTAAGAGTTCACATGTTCCCAATAAATATAACAACAAACTATTTCACTATTTCTGCTATTGAAGTTTGCATGGAAAATAAACATGTCAGAACAGCCATGGGAGAGGTATGAGGAGTCCTGCTCACCGAAGTTTCGACCTCCTCTGGGCCTCTGTAAGGAATCAAGAGAGGATTGGGGCCCAGAGAGACCAGCCCACCAGGGAGCTACCAGAGAGTCCAGAATTAGGTCCAAACATGTTTCCTCATGCAGTCACAATGTTACGAACACTGATTTTATTCCATTAGAAACTGTGCTGACACCAAGAGAACCTGAGTCTGCCCCCTCTGCACAGCTATCCAGCTAGGATGTGTGGAGTCCTGGTTCCAGAGAAAGACTATTCAGTGTCCCCCGAGGTTAGTCCTAAACTAGAGTGTTGTTCTCCCCTACCACACATAAGGTCACGGGGTTGACATTAATCGGAGACATCAGTAAAGTTGGGGATTCGTTATTTCTGACCTTGGCTCCATCAAGGTCTTCTCCTGTGGGATGCAAAAAATGATTCAGCCTCATTTTCTTACCTATCGCCCAGAAAGGACACATTAATGGACCAGCATGAAAGGCACTACAGATATTAATAATATACCTCCTGGGGCTTTATGGGAATTAATTAATATTTTTAAGGGCTTTGAAATGAGAAGCACTAAATTAAATGTCACTACACCACGTTAAGGTTTTGTTTCAAAACAAGAATGCCCGGGATAATGGCTCCGTGGCTGGAGGGAGTGCTGAGGCACAGGAAGCATCTCACCATTTGGGAGATTTGTGACAACTGTAGCTGGGCATATTAGATGACAGTGCAAGTCTCTGAAATACTGCCTGTTGTGCTGGGCATTGCTACTGTAAGTCCAAATCTCAAGACAGAATAAAACACAATGGTGGACATTTCAGGGGATGTGAGAGAGGAAGAGAACAGAAGACGGAACAACGGGAGGAAGGAGGAAAGGAAAACTGGCCCTGGGCTTAGTGAAGGGGCTGGGGCTCCAGACTTCACTTCCTTCCAGGACTGTCTCCTGCTAATTCTAAATGTTAACAAAGCCTAAGCAGACTCTGCCTTCCCTGCGGAGGCGGCCCCTCCTCCTGCAGACTCCAGAGGCTACCAGTGTGGGGGCGGGGATGGGGGGTGACTCTGCTTCAAGACGCTCAGTGGGCAGCGGAGGCCCTTCTCCATCTGGTGAAGCCACACACGGCACTGCTGTGGTGCCTGCAGGAGAATAACAGCAGGGCCCGGGGAGGAGCAGGGGCTCTGCTGGGTGGTCTCACACCAGAATCCCATAAGGAAGAAACCTGCGCTACCGGAGAGGCACTGCCTGTGCTCCTCTGGGGTTTCTAGTAAAGATTACTGTGCATTACTCGACTGGGAATGTGATTATGAATAATGTTATTTCCATCCTTCGATGGCAATAAGCAATACCTCAGGTTCAGAACCAAGAAACAGAAATGCCTGAGAGATTTTCTCAGAACTGTCCAGGAGGAATAAGCACACTGTTGGATTTGGGGCTGCTTCTGCCTCTGTTCCGGGGTCTTGCTAAGATTTCACCCTCTCTCTCTCCTTTCCAACTAGGAAGCAAAGGCTTTCAGGAAGTTGCTGGGCAGGGAGAAGGTCAGGTCTGCTCAAAGGACAGCTGTCTCAGGTGGTGTCCCATGTAAGAAAACTCCAAGCCCTTGGCAGTTCAGGAGCTTTATGCCACCACGCCTCACAAAACACTTACCGTGCTACAGCTCTTGGCATCCTCACCATCACTACTGAGGCCAAGCCACCGTGCCCACCACCACCACCATCATCAGCAGCACCTCCAGAGCCAACACCGCCGTCGCACCCCATCACCACCATCAGCACCACACCCCTCTCCCCTCCTCTCCTCTCCCCTCCATCTGCCCCTCTCCTCTTCCCTCAGATTGCTCTATTGTCTCTTACCTCTTCCCAGGTCCATCCTCCTCTAATGTGGCTGTGACTCGGCTTCCCTTCTTTTTTCACACTACATGCTCCTCCTGAGCAGCCTCTCGGAACAAATCCATGGCTGAATTCCTTGTCGTGCTCCACATGTGCCCACCCTCTGGGCTCCCGGCCATAGTCACCGGCATCGGTCTGTACTGAGTCACTCAAACCACACCCCTCGGGCCTGTCCTTTTCGATGCTCTCCTTCTCACCTCTCCTTCATCCAGTAAGCCGAACATGGGGCTGTACCACCTCTGCCTTCATCAGGGGTCAAACAGCCCCCAACTCTCCCTAGGATTCCAGACCATCCGCTCCAAGTCTTTCCATTCAGTCACAGCCTTCCCGCTCAACACACAGCGATCAGGCCACTTGCTCCTGAAAATCAAGTCCTCGGTGGGGGTGTCTGCTGCCCCTAGGACAGCCACCATGCCTGACCATGGCACAGACACCTTGGCCACCCCACCCCCGCAGCCCTCCGCTCAGCCAGCATATCTTTCCCAGGGCTCCTGAGCAAGCTGGGCCCTTTCAAACAGACCCCAAAGCTCCTCTGTTGTTAGGGAGAGTACAAGGCGAGGTGTCGTGCAGCTCAAGCACGCTGCCCAGTCCATCTGCATGTCTTACTTCTGTTGAAATGTTTTCACTATTTCATTGTAAGATGCTATCCTGTACAGTTTTTTTCCAGTGTTATCATTGTAAGACTGTTCCCTCAGCCCCCAATCTTTTAATAGAAAAACAAACAAACAAAAACCAACAACCTTTTACCTTTTAAGTTGAAATGGAAAACTTGAGTCCTTGAAGTGCAAACAGGAGGCAGGACCCTCCTGTAAACAGGTGTTCAGTCTATAAATGCCCGCCCCCCACCCCGCCAGAATCCACTCAGTCCTAAAGGAACTCACAGACACTGCGCTGGCTCTGAGCGTCACACCTACGGAAACAGGTGCAGTTTTCATTTAAAATGTAACCAGAGCTTTCCCAAACTCATCACCGAAAGGTGGATCTGGAACAAATCAAAACCATCTCAGGAAAAAAGAAGGCAGCCCAGAGCCCTTCAGCGGAGTGGGAGCAGAGCCCCCAGCCCAGCCTGGTGCCCAGCCTGCAGGCCTCACCTTGGCTTTCATGCTTATGCACCTGTGCAGCCTGAGTCTGGACACTCAGTATAGGTAGAACCAAGTTTAGTCGCTTTTCAGAAATAAAAGGGAAGTCTAGAAACAGAAGTCTCTGATCATTTTCCACTTGGCTCTCACCTTTTCATATTATTCTGGAATTTTATGTCACATACAGAGATGGAATGTATAAGCCATCATACTGACCTTCATATTATTCTGGAATTTTATGTCACATACAGAGATAGAATATATAAGCCATCATACTGACCCCTTAGGAGGTCCCTGGTTCTGAGAGTGGCTGACAGATTAGGGCCATTCCACCTGCCCAGGTCATCACTAGAATAAGAGGCTCATGACACATGCTCTGCAGAGAGATCTGATCTGACTTTGATTCATGTCTGCCTCAACAATCCAGGGCCCCTTTCTACCATTCATTAAGTAGTAATTTATTTTCTGTCTTCTAAGAATCTCTTTTCTTGACTCATAGTCCTCAAGGCTCCAGCACAGACTGTTCTAGCAATCTGCTCCACCCACTTCACAGTGTTAGCTGAGCAGTAGACACAAATATTTTCAGGTATCCCACCACCCACGCCCTGCCAAGAGCTGCCAAGGGCAGTGATGTCTCAAAGGAGGCTTTGACTGCGTTAAGACAAGTGACTGAACCACCTCACCATAGCCCGCCCTAAAATCAAGTTCCAGTCCATTTCCAGGCCTGACAGTAAAGCCACCATCGAGCCTCCAGGGAAAGACAGGCTGCAAGCAGGCCAAGTTTCAGTGAGGTCCCTTGGAAAGTTCTGGAGTCTTCCTTGTCACCTCCTGTCCACTCCCTCGGTACCCACGACAGCTCTACAGTGGCCTCTTTCCCCTGGGTCTCTGTGCTGCCTCCACCCCTCTCCACTCAATACTGGAGATGAGTCGCACAGGAGTCAGGTGTGCCCAGTGGTGAGTCCCTCCCCTCTGCAAGAGCAGGTGTCCCTGATACGGAGGGCTTGGGTTTATCCGCAGATCAGTGATTTACCAGCCATTCAACTTGGGAAAGCTCACAAATCCAACCTCAATTTCCTCCTCCATAAAACAACTAAAATTCTACTGTCCCTGACTACTCCCCAGGCTGCGGGGACCACATGAGAAAGTACATGTCATTAAGCTGGAGGACATGGATGGAGCCTGGCACTGGCACTGTACTTCTGATGTGCCAGCCTCCTGACCTTCAGACCCACTGTGCAAAGTAGGCGTTGTCATCAGACCTGTCTCACAGATAGGGAGCTGGGGCACAGAGAGGTGCGGCAACTACCACGAAGTCACACAGCTGGCACGGGGCCAGCTGACTTCAGAATGGGCCCTGGGTGGGGGTAGGGCAGGGCCCATTTTGAAGTCAGAAGCATGAGGACATCCATGGGAACTCGGAGACCAATGGTGAGCTTTCTCGTGTTGCTGCAAACTGGGGACAAGCAGGGAGGAGAAAGACAGACCAGCTGTCTCTGGCCATCCTCACGTGCTGGCATCCTGTCGTGCTTCAATATGACCCCTGGGCTCTGATGCCCCACTAACAGGAAGGCCTTCCTCTCAAGAAGGGCTGATAGCCTGAGCACCTGCCTTGACTGAGCTGCAGAGATGAGAACTGCTTGGGAGACTGAGAGTAGCTTAAGTTACTCAAGGCTACTGACTTTTCCAAATAATTCCACATCAGCACTGACTCTCTCCTTAGATTAATGCAGGACTACCTCCAAGCAATATCAAGAACTGCTAGTGACCTGGAACAGCCAAAATTTACTAATCTGCCTGGTGGGCAGAGAAGGAGAAAACTCAGAATGTAATAAGCTGTATGCAGCAAGTGGAGGGGGCGGGAGAGGGGAGACTGAACCTCAGTGCCTAGGGCCAGAGCATTCACTGGACACAGGAATATGGGCAGCCCAAACCTGCAGTTGTGCTCTGAGACACTGCTACAGCTGCAGAGAACTTCTGGAAATAGCTCATATATGTTATCTTTGGCAGTAACAAAATGAACAAAGGGAATAAATACCTAGCAGAGTGAGGAGGAAATAGCTATCATTAAATGGTTGCCATCCCAGGGATGGCGGAGCCCAGTGGGCTGCCGTCTGTGGGGTTGCACAGAGTTGGACACAACTGAAGCGACTTAGCAGCAGCAGCAGCAGCAGCAGCAGCAGCACACCAGGCCAGGACAGCAGTCTGCTGGGGTTTGCCCACCACCTCAAGCCAAGCTGGAACTCACTCAGAGAAACAGCCACCAAACTGACTCATGAGAAGGTGTCCCTGCTTTATATTTCCTACCATCAGAGTCCACTCTGAGTCAAGCACCAATCAGGGCTGCCCCAAGGTCCAGGAGCCAACAGGGGCGTCGAACTCTCAGAGGCTTTATCTCCAGCTAGTCTATGGCCATAAATTCAAACTTTCATCTGCCATAAGAAGCATTCTTGCTAACCCCATTCATTTACTTTTCAAAGAAATTTCTCATTTCTTATTAGATTTCTTATAATGTTCAAGATCATGTCTGTAGAGGTTAGTCTGATTTCTTCATGGAGGCTCAGAAATCTGTGAGTGACAGGACAGGATGAGCTGCTGGCTCCAAGACAGCTCTGGAAGACCCCAGTGACCTCTGAGCAGGGCCCCAGCCTCCACATTGAAAGTCGAAGAAGTCTGCCTTCCGGGTCCGCGCTCATCTGCTCCACAGGATGTTTTCTAGAATACTAGTTTGGATAATTTCATCGCCCCATGGTAAAATGCCCTGGCTTCTCTCCACTCACTCACCAGTACAACCTGACTTCCACCCTGAGTGGGAGGAGAGCGGCTGTGCCTGGCACTAGAGCTCCCAGGGCCAGGGAAGCCCTGCTGGCAGGCACGTGTGGGTGAGAAACGCTGAACGCTAGCACTGAAGGGTCACTATACAAGGTCAGAGTAACTCCTGGTGTTTTCAACATGTATCTTCCCAATAAGAACAGTTTTACATGAAATCTATAAAATCACTGTCTCTCTTTCCTTTATGTATTATTCAATAACAATTTTCTCTTCCTTCCTTAATTTGCAAAGGAGGCAGGAGAGAACAAGAAGAGCTGGTTTAGTATTCAAAGTCCAGAAATAGCAACCACAGCTCTGAGATGGGGTCTGAGTTCACTTGTGAAATAAAAGGCTCGTGTGGTCTCTGCAGACATGCTTAGACTCTCGGTGGATGTGAGAAACATTGTTGTCATCAGGGAGCAGTTCTGTCCCCCAGGGCACATTTGGTCTGGAAGTAGGCTTGGCTGGAACAATGTGGGGTGGTGGTAGTTCTCTTGGCATCTGATGGGTAAATGTCAGGGAAGGTGCTAAATATCCTACACCTATGCTCACAGCATGTGGGGACATTACTGCCACAAAGATAAATTATCTGGCCCAAAATGTCAACACTGCTGGGTTTGAGAAAGCCTGCTTTAGAGGGAAAATACGAAGCTTTGATTTTAACGAGGACACACTGATTCTATCTAATAAAGTGAAAAAAAGCAAGGTGAAGAAAAATGTATTTGATATATGACCATTTATCTAAGAGGGTAACAAACGTGTGTAAATATACATACATTATATATGTATACACTGTTCAATATATACTGCTCGGCAATACATGAACCATGAACTTCCAGATGTTCAAGCTGGTTTTAGAAAAGGCAGAGGAACCAGAGATCAAATTACCAACATCCACTGGATCATTGAAGAAAGTTCCAGAAAGACATCTATTTCTGCTTTATTGACTATGCCAAAGCCTTTGACTGTGTGGGTCACAATAAACTGTGGAAAATTCTTCAAGAGATAGGAATACCAGACCACCTGACCTGCCTCTTGAGAAACCTGTATGCAGGTCAGGAAGCAACAGTTAGAACTGGACATGGAACAAAGGACTGGTTCCAAATAGGAAAAGAAGTGTGTCAGGCTGTATATTGTCACCCTGCTTATTTAACTTCTATGCAGAGTACATCATGAGAAACGCTGGGCTGGAGGAAGCACAAGCTGGAATCAAGATTGCCGGGAGAAATATCAATAACCTCAGATATGCTGATGACACCACCCTTATGGCAGAAAGTGAAGAAGAACTAAAAAGCCTCTTGATGAAAGTGAAAGAGGAGAGTGAAAAAGTTGGCTTAAAGCTCAACATTCAGAAAACGAAGATCATGGCATCTGGTCCCATCACTTCATGAGAAATAGATTGCGAAACAGTGGAAACAGTGGCTGACTGTATTTTTCTGGGCTCCAAGACTGCTGCAGATGGTGATTGCAGCCATGAAATTAAAAGACGCTTACTCCTTGGAAGGAAAGTTATGACCAACCTAGACAGCATATTCAAAAGCAGAGACATTCCTTTGCCAACAAAGGTCTGCCTAGTGAAGGCTATGGTTTTTCCAGTGGTCATGTATGGATATGAGAGTTGGACTATGAAGAAAGCTGAGCACCAAAGAATTGATGCTTTTGAACTGTGGTGTTGGAGAAGACTCTTGAGAGTCCCTTAGACTGCAAGGAGATCCAACCAGTCCATTCTAAAGGAGATCAGGCCTGGGTGTTCACTGGAAGGACTGATGTTGAAGCTGAAACTCCAGTACTTTGGCCACCTGATGCAAAGAGCTGACTCACTGGAAAAGACCCTGATGCTAGAAAAATTGAGGGCAGGAGGAGAAGGGGACAACAGAGGATGAGATGGTTAGATGGCATCACCGACTCAATGGACATGAGTTTGGGTAAACTCCAGGAGTTGGTGATGGACAGGGAGGCCTGGCGTGCTGCGGTTCATGGGGTCGCAAAGAGTCAGACATGACTGAGCGACTGAACTGAACTGATACTGTTTAAACGTTTAAATGATTACCTACAGAAGAAAGGAGGACATAGGACGGCAAGGACGGGAATAGAAGCCAGAATTGAATCCCTGTCAAAGCAGGGAACACGGGTTTGATTCCAGGTCTGGGAAGATTTCACATGCCATGGAGCAACTAAGCCCATGCACCAGAACAACTGAGCCTGTGTGCCTAGAGTCCGTGCTCTGCAACAAGAGAAGCCGCAATGAGAAGCCCACTTACCACAACTGAGAGCAGCCCCCAATCGCTGCTGCAACCACAGAAAGCCTGAGCAAAGCAATGAACGCCCAGTGCAGCCAAAAATAAATAAACACATACATTAACAAAAATTTTAAGCAGTTCCTTAAAAATTCTAAGTAAAATGAGACAAATGAACCTAATTGTGTGTTCAACTGGCTACATAACCAGGCAGACAGGGACTCTTCAGTGTGACTGTATCTACACCCTGATATCAGAAAGAACTGAACACACTTCGTGTACAGCTGGCAGTAATGGTATCAGAAATGCTGCTCTTGCTTCCAGAAAGGGCTGAATGTAGGGTGGGATGGTGTACTTAAGTACTTCAATAGCAGTACTTAGGTGGTGTCCATGGAGAACGTCAATGCTCGGGGTGGGAGAAACAGATGCATCTTTAAGACCCAAGGGATTAACTAAAAAAAACCTTGTAGTCCTGAAGCTGAGTCAGCAAGAGCTCAAAACGCATTTCGTCTTTAAAACAGAGAGGAAGAGCACATGGTAGAGACTGGGCGTGAGCAGCGGGCACCTTCGGGTAACAATGCCGATCAGAGGGAGCCAGTGAACTCTGGGACGCGGCTGAACTCAGGCCTGGGGCAGAGGATGTACAGGATGAGTCTGTCACACAAGATAGGAAAGAAGTGATCAAAGACTTCCAGACCTGTGTCAAACAGAACCAGGAGCCAATTTAAAGAGGCTTTAAGTGGCCAAAGAGAAAACATGGGCATCAGTGATTAACAAATGCAACAAACTTTTATTGCACATGAAAGATAATGGAACGCACACCCCGTACCCATTACCTCTGGGAGAAGGGCATTCATTATTCTGCACTGGGGAAAAAAAAAAAAAAAAAGTATTCCTATTGGCTTTCCAATATGAGCTATATCCCAAGATACCCAAATAACAGATGGGAGGAAATTTCTCTTCTTAGCAATATACGAGTTAACAGACAAAGGGGAATAATAGAGCACCACCTTTTTACAACCGCCAATGGATGGGTCCAGGTAATGATCGTCAGTGGCTGCTAACTTTACAGAGAGAAGACAAATCATTCATCATACATATCCTAAAGGAAGTACATAGCATCACCTATGGAATATTGTGTCCCCAAAGCTCCCTCCAACTGGAAGAATCTGGTCAATCCTGAGAGGTGAGGGAAGAGTTGGCAGAATTCAGATTTCAAGGAATTCTATAGAGCATATAACCTAATTACTTCAATCAATATTTGCAGGAAGCAGCAGAGATGGATAACTGCAACAGGATGAGAGAAGGGGCTTTTTAGATAAATTCTATGGATTAATGTATCTACCTTACTTACGTTCTGATTCAAATAAAGTGTGTGTGTGTGCGTGTAGTTTTTTAGTCATAATTACCTTCAAGATACACTGAAATATTTACAGATGAAATTATATGATGTCTGAGATTTGCTTCAAAATAAGCCAAGGGAGTGGGTGGGAGAAGGGGGTGGGTGGTGGCATAGATGAAAGAGGACTAGAACAAGCTGATAACTACTGAAGAGAGATGATAGGGAGATACGAAAATTTTCCACAATAAAAAGCTTTAAAATTAACAAGTGAATAAGCCACAGAAACAAATAGGCAAACAAGCAAACAGCATTCAAAATGTTGCCATAATTAAAATGGAACTCCCCTAGAATTGTTTTTATGCATAACTTAATGTCAAAATTGGCTATTTTTGATTAAAGTTTGCTTATATGCATTTTGGACAGACATCTAACGAAGGTGTTCAGACAGGTGAAAAACTTATGAATGTGTTTTTACCAATAATCTGAAAGATTAACATACCTGGGAAAAAAGTTTCATAAACATAACACAGATATTGGAATGTATCAGAAACCCTTCTCGTGTTTCATACAAATAAGTATAATAATGGTTCAGCTTACTCAGAACTAGTGTTGATATTTCACCGTGGGTCACACTTCCCAGCTGACCAACAAATGCCGTTTTGCGCAGCCAATGCTTCTAACGGGGTTGACAAAGCACTCCAGCCACATCATCTCCTCTGTCTGCATTACAAAAGCACTCACCGTCCTGCATTGGAGGCTAGACTCTGGGAGCAGGCCTGTACCCCATCGTGCTCATTAGAGGCCAGCGAGCCAGGGGAGCACAGGACAGCTGGGGCACAGGGCCCGCGGTCCCCGCCAGGCAATCTGTGGGTTCTGTGAGTAAACAAGGGAGTGACCATCACGCAAGCTGAGGTGCGGAGCAGTGTCTCTAGAAGCAGTGCTGCCGCGCAGTTCGTACTGCTTGTGAGTCAGAGGAGTATCAGCTGGCCTGGGGAGGTATCCTACTTGCTTTTAAGGGCGAACTAAGGAACACAACAAAGGTCCGTCTAGTCAAGGCTATAGTTTTTCCAGTGGTCACGTATGGATGTGAGAGTTGGATTGTGAAGAAAGCTGAGTGCCAAAGAATTGATGCTTTTGAACTGTGGTGTTGGAGAAGACTCTTGAGAGTCCCTTGGACTGCAAGGAGATCCAACCAGTCTATTCTAAAGGAGATCAGTCCTGGGTGTTCATTGGAAGGACTGATGCTAAAGCTGAAACTCCAGTACTTTGGCCATCTGACACGAAGAGCTGACTCACTGGAAAAGACTCTGATGCTGGGAGGGATTGGGGGCAGGAGGAGATGGGGATGACAGAGGATGAGATGGCTGGATGGCATCACCGACTCGATGGACATGAGTCTGAATGAACTCCGGGAGATGGTGATGGACAGGGAGTCCTGGCGTGCTGCGGTTCATGGGGTCGCAAAGAGTTGGACACGACTGAGCGACTGAACTGAACTGAAGGAACACAAAATGTGAGATAATCAAATAAATGTTTATAAATACTCAGAGTAACATTTTTAGGCAGTCATGCCCGGAATCAGAAATGCCACTTGCTAATACTTACCTGGCAACCCCTCAGAATGGCAGTGGCCAGCTGCTGTTTTGTATAAGAGGCCACTACAGGGCCAGCTTCACCCAGAGAGGGGCTTCTGTGTGCACCACACAGCCCACTCACCCTCCTTACCCCCAGGGCTCAGGGCTGGGGAGCAGAGGCTGGGTTTCAGCATCACTTGTCCAGTCAGGATGCAGCCATGAGCTGACAGAAGACTACGTTCTTGCCACTGCCCTAGAGATACATCTAGTCTCAGGAATAGGAACAGAGAAACTAATAAAACAAGATGGGCAGTGAGTCACACTGGCTGCCTTCCTCGCCCCTTCGTCTCTCTGGCTCAGCACACCTTGTCCCACCAGAGAGGCTGGTGGGGAGGAAGAAATTTTCCTCTACCCTTCTAGGTCTTTCGTCCGGACTAAGAATTAAACTGACATGTGACTGTTTAACAGGAGAAAATCAAACAAAAGTTGAAGAGCGCATATACGTGGGAGAGGGGCTACCCAGGTAGCGCAGTGGTGAAGATCCTGCCTGCCAACGCAGGAGACACAAGAGACTCGGGTTTGATCCCTGAGTTGGGAAGATCTGGAGGAGGAAATTGCATCCCACTCCAGTATTTTTGCCTGGAAAATCCCATGCACAAGAAGCCTGGTAGGCTACAGTCCATAGGGTCACAAAAGGTTGGATATAACTGAGTGACTGAGTTCACACACACAGTACCTGCATGGTAGAGACCCAGGAAAACTGAGGAACTCACTAAAACAGCTGAAGCCCTCGCCTCAGTTTACCATCTTCAGCTAAAGACAAAAGAGAACATTGGTGGTGGGGACTTCAAAGGCGAAGAAGGCAATTCAGGCAGAGACTAAAAAGTTAATGTTTGGTAAACAAATGTCTACCGGGCCCTGCATAGACAATGGGATACAGAGAGGAATTTAACAGACAGACTTTGATGGGTTCAGGTTTATACTGTACTTATCTATGGGGGTGGCTCCCTTCCTCTAACAGGTCCTGCGTCTCCAGTCTTGAGGTTCAGGGGAAGGTCTAAGTTTCTTCCGGAGTCTTTTGGGCATCAGTCATCCATTGCTCTCAGTTTAAAATAATCTGCATGCCAAAGAGACATTTGGGGGTGGCAAATTTTGTCCTCCTACAAGGCTGAATGTTTGCAGGCATCAAGCCCAAGCAGGGAGACCTGAGGACAAGCCAGCTGAAAGGCTTCTCGAACAGTGTTCTCACAAAGAGAATGGCTGTTCCTCCTCCTTTCTCCCTTTGAACACAACTCTATGGATGTGATGTTCGGAGCTGCAACAGCCATCTTATGATCCTGAGGGCAGAGTCAAGAAAACAGAGAATCTTCCAGAATCTTGATGCTACTAAACCATATATATATCCAATCCTGAAACCATTTATCTTCAAACTTCACAATAAACTTTTATTTGCTGAACCAGAGAAAAAGTACATATGATGGCTGAGAGAATGAACTCTGGGGACAGAGAGAATTGCAGCTCATAATAGGTTTGTGATCTTGGCAGATTATTTAACTTCTCCAAACCTCCATTTCTTTATCTGCAAAATGGAAAGACAGGGGTGGGAGAAAGAGGGAGCTCACAGTTTTTGTGAAGATTAAAAGAGTTTAGGGGGGTTCATGTTTGGGAGTTTGTGTAAAAAAATAAATAAATACCAAAAAATAAATAAATAAATAAAAGAGTTAATACATAAAAGCTCTTGGAATAGTGTCTGGCACACACTACCCACTATTGGAATGGTTACAAATGTTACTTGTTAACTGGAGCATTCCAACTAATCAATTTCCTTCTCCCAGCCCAACACTGGGTCCTCAGTCCTGAGCCCTCCTTCTATGCTCTGCCCTCTAAACTCCCCATTCCTGAAGTATTCTGACTACTTTTCTGCAGATGTCTCTGAAACACAGGCAACCAGCCCTGGTTCCTCTCCTGTTGTTCCCAGCGCCGCCTACTCCACCTATTCTGTGCGCATGGTCTCCTTCAACCTGACGCCTCCTCCTGACTCCCTGCTTCTCTGCATTTCTCCTAACACTGAACACACTGACTCACACATACTGAAGTCAGTCACTTAGTATGGAACATACGTTAAGCAAACGAATGTGTTACATGTTTGTGCTCAGCTGTGTCCACTCTTTAAGACCCTGTGCTGCAGCCCACCAGGCTCCTCTGTCCCTGGGATTTTCCAGGCAACACTGGAGTGGGTTGCCATTTCCTTCTCCAGGGGATCTTCCAGACCCAAGGACTGAATCCACTTCTCTTGCGCCTCCAGGACTGGTAGGTAGATTCTTTACCAGTGTGCCACCTGGGAAGCCCAAGTAAGCTGATACTGTTGGCTATATATGTATGTCAATAAAATCCTATAATTTTCCATAAAATTAAAACTTTCAGATATGTAATGGTTAGGACCAAGAGACTAATGAAAAATGAAAACATAGTAAATTTGACCTAGACTACTTGTCTGTTCAATTTAACCAATTTGTTGAGCCCAAAGCTTGAGGCTCTGGGCACTGGACTGCAGAGTGGCAATGGGCTGTCATGTCGAGGGTGAGGAAAGCAAATGCCACAGAAGGGGAAGCCTCAGGAAGTGATGTGAAGTCAGACACAGCCTGTGAGACAGAGGCCACCAGGAGCTCACAAGGCAAAAGCTAGGGGCACTGCAGGTGGTGCAAACATCACATTTCTGAGCTTCAGAATTTACTGTTAACCTCACTTTGTCACACATTTTAAGTCTTGAACATTACACTGTGAAGCCATCGCTTCTTTCCAGTGAATGAACACTCTAGAACATAAAGCAGTCAGAAATAATCAACATAAACTATGCAGACACTTTTCATTTTCCTTTTTCAAAAAAAAGAATTCTGTGGCTATGCCATGGCACTCGTTTTACATGATTCTTCACACATGCAAAAAAGCACATCTTCCAATCTGAGACACAGAGATGAGCATCCACCAAGCACAGAGTGAGTGCTGGCACAGGGGATTGTGGGGTGTGGGGGCGCTTCTGACCTGTGGCACCTTGCCTGTGGTGGCACCTTGCCTGTGGTGGCACCTTGCCTGTGGTGGCACCTCGTCTGTGGAAACAGAGCTGCCTCATGGAAAACAGCCACAAGCCACCCAAAGGAATGCACTCTGGTTATGGAACAACCAGACAAGCAGGTTCCACTCCTTGTTACTGACTTGAAAGAAAACAAGAGCTGGCTTTCAGCTGTAACTAGAATTGATAGGTTCAATAAGCTATGTGAGTTTCACCCTCACGGCCTCCACCTTAAAGGTTCCCATTAAAATAGATCACACACAAGAGTTAAAATAAGTTACATTTAAGGGTCCAAAGCAGCATGGCTCAGAACCCCCTGGCTAGGATGGGGGGCTCACCAGCTATCCTCGTATACATCTAATTCCTTCTGTTCAGGAAAGTGCCTGAGACATGTGGTCTCATTAACAGAAAATCATTCTTTCCAGCCTTCCCAGGAGGAGCACTTTCCAGGAGACTGACTCACTGCAGAGAAATCAGAATTATGCAAATGGTTCAGAAAGGAAGACCTAGGAGTAGAGTCCCTTTTCGCTTTGTTTTGTGAAACATAAACATGGCCACAATTACAAAAGGGCAGAGCCACGTGGGACGTGGAGGAATGGGTCTGTTTCCTAAACTGCGAACTGAGGACCGACTACATCTGCTCCCGGGGCTGCTGTGGAGAGGATGTGAGTTCATACTGTCAGGGCTGCACCTGGGGTCGGGACACAAGTTATGAGCGACACTACTAAGCTGTGGACAGACCCTGCGCGCACGCGCGCACACACACACACACACACACACACACACACACACACAGACACAAGATATCAGAAATAAGTAGCACTGGATGTCCACTGGTGGCTGGGCAGAGCTGGGAGGCTTGACTCCTGCAAAAACCTCCTGCCAACGTCCACCCTCTCCAGGCACAAGATGACCCTGCCCTCCTGAAAGGCCACCATCACACTGCCAAGTAGCAACATCTTTCCCTATGAGGACAACGAACTTCTCATGGAGGATCTGTGCCCTGCTTTCCAGCATGACTCTGGTTTAGCTTACCCTCGCCGCTAGAAGGGATTTGGCAGGCAAAAGCAGATGGGAATTTATGGGGTACAGCAGCTATCCCCAAAACGTTAAAAATTATGGGAATAAAAAATATTCTATGAGAAAAATGGGCAAAAGACTTGAACAGACAATTCACAGCTGAAGAAAAGGAAATGGCCCATAAATATTCAAAAATGTTCAACTCCACTTACAATAAAAATGAGAGAACACTGCTCCCCTAGCAGACTGCACACACTGGCACATTAAAGAGCACCACAGGGTACTCCGAGGATCTGGTGCTTTTACACATTGCTGGTGGGAATGTACACGATCCTCAGGTAGAGGGATCTAACAAGAACCCCAAAAAACTATACATGCCTTATTTTTGACTCAGTGATAACATCACTACGAATTTACCTTAAAGATACACTCTTAACTATACAAAACACATCTGAACAAGGTTATTCAGTGCAGTACTATTTGTAATTGCAAAATACTACAATCATAATGGCATCTGCAGGAGACTGAAAAAATAATGTACATTTATATAGTAGAGTATGATAGAGTTTAAAAACACAATGAGAGAGACTTTCATGGTTGTCCAGTAAGTTAGGAATCCGCCTGCCAACACAGGGGACATAAGTTTGATCCCTCGTCCGGGAAGATCCCACATGCCACAGTGCAACTCAGCCTGCGTGCCTCAACTACTGAGTCCTAGCACCTTAGAGCCAGTGCTCCACAAGGAGGGAAACAACCACAATGAGAAGCTCTTGCAGCACAACTAGAGTAGCCCCTGCTCACCGCAACCAGAGAAAGCATGTACATAGCAACGAAGACCCAGTACAGCCAAAAATAAACAAGCAAGTTAATAAATAAAGAAAAACACAATGAGAAATCTTCTGGAAACTGATATGGGGTGACTTCCAGGATATATTTGGAAGTAGAAAAAAAGCAGGGAGAGGAGTGTATGTAGTACAGTCCCTTTTGTGTAAAAGAGATCATGAAAGAAAAAAATAAACATAAATGTTCTTATTTTTAAAAAGAAACCTAAGAAAGATAAACCCGAAACTAATGAAATTCATCACCTAAGGAGGGAGATGGGAACAGCTGCAGGGAGATGATGATACTCTGAGTGGAACTTCTTAGATTGTTTTGACTTGTGGGATTATGTTAATATTTCTTGGGTGTGCTATACGACTCACCCACTCACCCACTAAGGATAACAGGAGCCAAGAGCAGTGAGCACACAGAAGCCTGCATGCTGGTTCCAAACATCAGTCTCCAGTAAAAAGAGCCGGGCCATGGAGACATGGCCAACTCCCAGCTCAACAGGAAGGGACAATATGAGCCTGCTACATCCTGCTGTGTCAGAAAGCAAGCAAGTGCTTGAAACTGAAGGGAAGTGTAAAAAAAAAAAAAAATTTTAAAGCTTGAAAAGATAACCAACAGTCAAATCCGGGACAACTAGAGCTTCAAAATAATGACAGCAGCAGACTATTGGGCTGAATTTTTTATTTGATAATGATATAAAAGAATGAATGAATGAATAAGTGGAATGAAAAGAAAGCCATTTCTTATAGTATAATACCAACTAATAAATGTAGAAGGAAAATGGAATTAAAAAATCAGAAATGGGTAAAGTGGGTCAAAGGGCACAAGACTCCAGTTATAAAAATAAATAAGCCATGGGAATTTTTTTTTTAAAGGAAAAGAAAAGAAAACCAGCACTTGGCAGTTGTCACAGTAATAATAGACAAGAATCATCAATGGATGTAAAACTACAAGGAATGGGATATTTACATCGTCTCAAAGTACCCCCCACAAATTACTTATTACTTATAATAAAGGGGAAAATAACAGACAGTCAAGAAACCTGGCCAAAACCATCTCAATCAATGATTAAACTCAGCATCACCAATAAAGGGACAAAAGGACCACAAGTACCCCTGTTGAGCCGGAGACAGTGACAGCATCACTGCTGTACTCCTGCCAGAATCAAAAGAAAATGAGAGGAAGATGTAAGCTGAGAATTAGAGGCACACTGGTCAGCAATGTCAAGAACATGGACTGGGCTGGGGCGTGGGGGGTGCAGAGCGGGGGCTGTCGGGGGTGCTGGATGGAAGAAGGGTGAGTGTGAGCCAGGGGTGGAGCCCACATGGGGCCGGGGATTCAGGATGTTCCTGGAACAAGTGGCAAAATTAGATTATGAAACAAATTAGAACATAGAATTGAATCAATGCTGCATTTCCTAATTTTGATAAATGTACTGTGGTTACGAAGAGGGATGTCCTTGTTCTTAAAAACCGCACTCTAAAGTATTAATGGGTAAAGGGATATGATGTTTACAAACGACTTTCAAATGGTCCAAGAAATATGTGTGTGTGTGTGTGTGTGTATATACATAGTAATAAATTTGGGGCATGAATGATAAAGAAGTCAAGTCCCACGATAATTCAAAGTGCTCTTCATTTCATAACAGAGCTCCAACAGACGGAAGCTCTATGCGGACGCAACAGTTTTGTCAGTGCCATATCCCTGCCCCTGGAAGTGCCTGGAACATAGCAGGTATGCAATAATTTTTGTTTTATACATGGATAATGATATGAAAAATAAGTGAACAAACAATATCCATTTCCTTTCCACAGAAAACATACATTTCCTAGCAGGGTGTCCAATGTCCAGCCGTGGCAGGTGTGGTGGAAGCCACATGTGCACTGGGACAGACTGACTGAGGGGAGGAGAGTGCTCCATCAGTGCCCTGGACAGACAGTGATGATGGCCAAAAAGCAGTGAGGGGCTGCGGGGACTCAATGGAGAGGAGAGAGACCAAGGAAGCAGAATCCAGGGCTTGATGATGGACTAAACGACTGAAGCCAGGCATGACCCCAGGTTTCCAGGCCTGGGCAGCTTGGAGGACAGTCACAGTGCAGAGAGGAAACATGAGAGGAGGGGCAGATATGGAAGATTAAACAAGGTACGTTTATTCTGGACGTTTACCGACTTTCCACATGAGGCCTAATCCAGAAGCACATGGTAAAGTCACATCCCTCTAGGTCACTGCTCCACGTCTGTGTTGACACCTGTGGCAAAGGTCGCTGGCCTGCCAGAGGTATACTTGTCCAGAAGGACCTTCAGTGGCCTTACTGTCCTCCATGATTGCAGGCAGGCAATACACCCAGGGGACTGGCTGACAAGGCTGAAAGAGAGGCACTCTAGTCCATGCTAAGAACACAGAGGTATCCAATTTGGTTTTCTTCCACAGGTCACAGAGGAACTATATTTTATTAATATGATGGTAAAGAGCAGTGATAAAACCGAGCTTTCACCAACTGTAGTCATATTAATTAACTGTGTCTACACGTGAAAAACAAGATTTCTTCATATTGCACTTGTATTAAGTTTCCTGTGGCTGCTGTAACAAATTACCACGAGGTTGTGGCTTAAAACAACAGAAATTCATTCTCTCACAGCTGTAGAGGCCAGAAACCCGAAATCATCACGCCAGCAGAATCACGCTTCCTCAGAGCTCTGGGGATGAGTCGTCCCTTTGCTTCTCCCAGCTCCCCATGGTGGCTGGTGTGCTCGGGCATTCCAAGGCTGGTGGCCACACTGCGCCCATCTCTGCCTCCATCTTCACAAGATCTCCTCTGTGTCTGCCTCAAAGTTCCCCAGCCTGTCTCTTATCAGGATACACGTGACTGCATTTAGGGTCACCTGTCACTCCACGATAAGCTCTTCCTCTCAAGATCCTTGACTTTATCACATCTTTAGCCACCTAAGTAACTGACTATTTTGCCATCTAAGGTAATGTTCACAGGTTCTGAGGATCAGGATATGGGTAAGTCTTTTGGGGACCACAATTCAGCCTACCACACATTTTAAATGAGTAATGTCAATCCTAGCTAAAAGAAGATCCCATATTACTGACCAATATTTTAATAAACTGACATGATAACAGACAAATTCATTCTTCCTCACTGTTTATATAACAGGAAAGAAGATCATAACTATAATAAAAATTTTCTTTATTACCTGACTAGTCAACGAAATATTTCATGAAAATGAGTAAAATAAAATTTTAACTTAATAAAGGTATAGCAAACTTCCATGGTATTGGTATTTACAACAAAAAATGTTCATACATATAAAATTCGTTTTCAACACTGGATAATATCAGCCTTTCCTTTTATTTGTGCCAGCTGCACTCTGACAGCCTGTTTTTAATTGGATGTTGTTGAAACAGACTTAACCACGGTGTTGGACTAACTGTCACCTGTCTGGGGATCACACTGCAGTGCAAAACAACCACACAAAACACATACACTCCAGATAGCAGTGTGAAAAACTGAACACAGTCTGCACTGAGCAACTTGAAACCTTCAGACCTAGGTAAAAACACTGGCATCTCCACAAGCACAGTTATTCTGCTTTTTAATTTAGTTTGAGACAACACTTAACGGTGTTTTTTTCCCCTAAGATATTGATCTGAATCAAAAAATAAAAGGAGTTACTCCACTGCTAGTATTTAGAGACCAAGTTTTACTGACACATTAACTGACCTCAGAGCTCATGATGCTGCTACAAAGACCCTACTTCCCAGGTAGCGCTATTGGTAAAGAATCTGCCTGCCGATGCCAGAGACACAAGAGATGCAGATTCAATCCCTGGATTGGGAAGATCCCTTGGAGAAGGACCGACTCCAGTATACTTGCCTGGAAAATTCCATGGACAGAGGAGTCTGATAAGCTACAGTCCATGGGGCTACAAAGAGTTGGACACGACTGAGCTCACACACACTCCACTGCTAGTGTTTAGAGACCACGGTTTACTGATGCATTAACCAACCTTCCACAGAGCTCGTGATGCTGCTATAAAGACCCACCCTCCAATATCTACAATCCATGGGCCAGGCCACCTGTCCTGACACACCCACATATGCATCAAATGCAGGGCTATTGGCATTGGAAATGGGCTCTTCCCTCCGTCACCTCTTCCTGTTTTGCACTATCTGAACAAGAATTTACGGCAAAAACAAATGCCAGCTAGACATGAGAAAACCACACTTCTAACCTCATTCGTTGAGTTTAGAGAGGTTCTACCTTCCTATACACAGTAACAACTGTGCCGGGCAAGGCAGAGGATTCACCCATCGACTCCTCAGGGGGCCACAACCTTAGGATCTGCACAAAAGCCAACTTGGGAAGATGGATACCGACCCACAGGAGTGGGGATGTCACGTGAACCCCACGGGGTCACAGTGCTACCATGTTTGGTCTTCCCCATCATTCACCAAGGGAGCTCCATCTGAAATGACCACGGGTTTTCACAGGAACCAAAACTGTTTCTCACCGGGAAAAGGTTAGGGATCCCGTGTGCCCTCGGGAGCAGGAAATTGCAACTGAGCCTTGGGAAAGAATGGGTATTTAGAGGAAAGGAAGGAAGAAGACTGAGAAATACAGGCTGAAAGACAAAGCCAAGAACTCAAGACAGACGTTCCTACCCCAAAGAACATTTCCATTTCTCCAGTACGAGAGCCCCAGGGAAGAAAGATTAGTTTTGAGACAAGCACTGAAGTAGAAACATTTCATGCAAAGTCTGAAACACAGAGCTGGTGTTTTAGGCAAAGACACACCGGGAAGTGAAGAGTTGGGCATGCGCCTCTGAAGTCCTGCAGCAGACAAAGCCAGGCTCCAGTGAGAGAAACAGGAGACACAAAACGACCATGAGGCTCTCAGGGTCTAACTGGGAACATCTGGAGATGTTCAACTCTGGGACAGGGACCATCTTACCTCCTTCCCTGTAGCCAGAGCTCTGGGAAAACGGTGGAGACAGACTGGCACCAGAGTTCTTCCTCACCAACTGTTAACCCAATATGCTGGAAGTGGGGGTTAGTTAGTCAAAATAGGAGAAAAGTAAGGTTGGTAACTGATGAGATCTGGGTACACTCGATGCAAAACTGAGTGATTCCAATCGCAATGAGCTTCAAAGCAGAAATATTAATTCTGAAGGCACATCAACTCCTTGGGTTTCCCAGGTAGCTCAGCTGGTAAAGAATCTGCCTGCAATGAAGGAGACCCCAGTTGATTCCTGGCTTAAGAAGATCCCCTGGAGAAGAGACAGGCTACCCACTATAGTACTCCTGGGCTTCCCTGGTGGCTCAGAGGGTATAGAATCTACCTGCAACGCAGGAGACCTGGGTTTGATTCTTGGGTTGGGAAGATCCCCTGGAGGAGGGCATGGCAACCCATGCCAGTATTCTTGCCTGGAGAATCCCACGGATGGTGGAGCTTGGTGGGCTACAGTCCATGGGGTCACAAAGAGTCAGACACAACAGAGAGACTAAGCGCGAGTACAAGTACATCAACTCCATATAAGCCATGGGGATTTAAGTTACTAAATGACGTATTTTCTCCGAAGCAAAATCAATCATTTGCACGCTCAAAATTTAGGCTGAGAGACACAAAAGAGACAGAAATACAAGAAATCCTGAAGTTTACATGCATTCAAGTAGGTCTATAGAGGTATCCTACTATTCCTGAGCCCTAATCTGATGAAAAAGTAAACAAAAACTTACAGTAGCATCATTAATTACCATCCCCCAAAAACGTAACTCAGGTAAAAGAAAAGAAAGCCACTACGTTGCCTCTCCTTACTGACATGGAGCTCGTGGTGGTAGACCTCAAGGTCAGCTGTGATTCTTCACCCAGGAAATGTGCCCCTACAGTTTCTTTCGCATTGTTCTCAAGACATCAAACTTGCATCCAGAGAAAAGAAAAGAACAGAGGGATAATCACTAGGGGACACTATGAATAATCAGGAAAAGCACAGGCCATTTCTTGCGAAGTGAGAGAGAGAAATGCCTGGGAGATGACAGGCACTGCTGGAAAAGCAATAAAAAGAAATTGCCCCACCAGATGGAGCAGTAAAAACCACTGCCTGGGAGGTGAGTGAGCAGAGGGCTGCAGTGCCACAGGCAAGCAGAAAATCTCTGTGGAAGGCTCTAGTCTATACAGGTGAGGAGTCACTGAACAGATGACACGCTCAGTCCATGATGACTCAATCCACAGTTCTAGCCCATGGTTTGCTCCACCCTGTTTGTGCCTTTAAAAAAAAAACATATACGTATCTTGAGTTAGAAAACATGAATGAGTGACTGTCTACTAGATGTCAGGTGTCGTACACAGCACAACTATAAGAAGACATATTATTCCTGCTCTCTGGTTTTTTCCTCTTTTGAAATAATTTTAGACACTCACAAACACTGAAAAACTAGCACAGAATTCCTTCACCCAGCATCCCCTAAGGTAAGCACCTTATATAAAAGTGCAATCAATAAAAGTGGAAAATTTACGCTGGTACAACACTATTAGCATATCTACAGACCTTACTTGAACTTTATCAGCCAGTGAAGTCACCGGGGTCCCTTCCTGTCTGAGAGTCAATGAAGGACCCACATAACATGTGGTCTTCAAATGTCCCCTGTCTCATTTAATCTGTGACAAATCCCCGGTCTCTGGCCATCCATGAACTTCATAGTCTTTTAAAATACCAGGCAGTTCTTTAGTAGCCTCTTCCTCAGCTTTTGGTTCTCAGAGATGTGGCCTCTTGGAGCACAATCAGGTGGACCAAAATGTTTGGTTATCAGTGATGAGAGCTCTGAACACTTGATTATATCAAGTCTGCCAAATTTACAAACTGAAAGTTGCTATTTCTCCTTTTGTAATAAATAAGTTTCTTCTGGGGGAAGACTTCATGATCTTTGAACTATAGCTCAACATTCCTTCCAAGACTAATTTTGGCATCTGTCAGTGATGCCTGCCTATAATGAGCACGGCTACCGTGAATGGCACGGTGCATGGGTTTCTGAATTTTGGCAGTGTATCTTCAGTGCCAGTCCATAGACGTGGAATTGCTAGGTCACAAGGTGAGTACATGTGGAACTGTTTTCAGTCGTGAACGCCCCTCCCGAGTGAGGTACCAGTCTGCACTCCCACCAGCAACGAGGAGGGAGCCTGTCTCCCCACTGTCTTGCCAATAGAAGGTGTTGTCATCCTTTTTTAATTTTCACCAGTCTGATAAGTAAAGAATGGGGACATCTCAGTGAAATTTCATTTTGCATTTCTCTGAGTATGAGCTTCAGTGCTTTTTCATATTTTTAAGGCCAATCTTCATAACTCTTATGTGTGCGGATTACGTGGTCATCTCTTCTTCCTGCTATCACATTTGTGATTCCTGAATAATCAGCAATTGTGTGTACATTATGGACACTAAGCCATTTGTGTGTGGTCTGTGGGCTTTTTCCCTCCCCCTACCCCATCCCCTCACCCCCAGTTTGTAATTAGAAAGCTTTGCCCTACACTGAGATAACAGGAACTTTCACCCATGCTTCCTTCCAGGGTTTGCAGTTTCACATTTTACATTTATGTCCCTGGTCTATTTGTACCTAATTCTTGTATATGGTGTGAGGAATGGATTTACTTTTATTTTTTTCCAAATAGGTACCTAGTTGCCCCAGCACCATTTATTTAAATGGCTGCCTCAGATAAGATGTCATATGATATATTTCCATTTGTACTTGGGTCCACTTTTGATGATTTTAGTTCTATACCCCTGGTCTGTTTGTCTCTGGGTGAGCCAGCAGCTGGCTGTTTTAATTATGGGAGCTTTTTAGGATGTTCTCACACCTGGCAGGGCCAGTCATCCCAGGTGGGTTTTACTTTTTGGTCTTTTTCCCGGCTACTTCATGTTTGTTTTCCCATATATACTTTAATATCGACTTGTGTAACTCCATTTTTTTTTAAGTGTCAGTATTTTTACTGGGACTACATGAAGTTCATGAATGAACTGGGGAGAATGGAAACTTTTATAAATCCAAGTCATGCCCACCTAGAAGGGGAGGCTTCCCAAGGTGCTCAAGTTATCTTCTGTGGCTTTTAGGGGTGTGTTAAGTTGACCTCAGAGTTTCACGCATTTCTTCTTTACTTCTACAACTCTGCTGTGGCCTCAAAGCAGCCTCAGACAATACACAAAGAGGTGGGTGTGGTTAAGTTTCAATAAAACTTTATTAGCAAGAAAGGCAACAAGCCCAGGGGCCTTAGTTTAGTGACCCTTGTTTTTGTGAATGTTCTGCTGTTGAGAGAAAGTTATGTGAGCCCCAATTTTTTGGTTCTCTTTTACAAACAGGATCCCAACTTTCCCTCTTCTGCTTCTTTTCCCCTCAACACCCAAATGCCAAAGGATGCTTCTCTCTCCCTTTCTGCCTTCTTCTCCTGCAGACTCTTTAAGCCCACAACCTATAATCCATGGTCTGCTTTACTGGCCAATTTGTTCAGTGCTCTTGGACTACTCAGACAGGACTCAGACTTCTGGGCAGTGGTCTCCAGTCACCCTCAGTCCCTGCTCCAAGCCCCCTTCTTCTCATTTTCCAGCAGGTGTTCCTGGCCTCCCTTTGCAGAGCCTGCTGGGGGCCAGGAAGGTGGGGTGGATAATTGAGCTTATATGTTGAGATCTGAGTTTCTCATTATTTTCAAGCTTTGGCATATCATGTCTTTATGCTGAGGGCACAGTTTTTATACTGTGCTCAGTCTCCCTCTTCTTGTTTTTCTACGTTGTTTTGGAGGAAATATTTGGAGACGGGAATGTAAGACACAACCACTGTCACCAGCTAATGAGCAATACTGATACCAATACCAAAATCAAGATGATGATGGTAACAACAACAGTAATAATAATGTATATCTTACAGTACAGATATCTTATGGAGTGAAAATAACATCCTTTGGGAGAACAAAGGAGTGGGCATCTTTCTGAGGGTTTATTTCGTCATTATCTTTTAAGATGCTAAGGATTAAGGATTCAAGGAAGGCTCCTGAACAAAATGACATCAAAGATGAAACTTGAAGCATGAATACAGTCCAGTGGGCAGAGGAAGAGAAAACTTGGAGGCACAGGGCAGGAGGAAGGTCAAGCGCTCTAGACGCTGAGAGTCAGCTGGAGTCAGTGTGGCACGAGGGCCAGGGCTGCAGTGAGAGCAGAGACCAGATCAAAGTGACTTTTCAGGCCAGTTAAAGAGTTTTAGACTTTGTACTGGGGCCAATGAAAAGCTATTAAAATGCTTCAAGTAGGCCAAAATCCCTCTGAAATGAAACCCATAATGTCCCCAGAGTGGAGAATAAGTGCCAAGTTCAGGAATTACTGCACAGTTTTAGGGTTACACTTTCTTTATTGTACTTCAAAAACACAGAGAAAAGTTATGATAGTTTGAAAAGCACAGAATTTCTAAGTATCTCTAAGAGCACAATGTAAAAGGCAGACATTAAGGTGACAGCTAAGAGAGAAAGAGGTATATTTACTGCTAACAGTAAAAAAATGCTTATTTTCTTATCACAATAAGAGCTTCTCACAATGAACTCCTGTCACAATAAACAAGCAAAAGAATAACGAATATGAAGCAGCATCTTCCCTGTCACCCAGGGGCAGCCTCTGACCACGCCAGGCCCATGGACATCAGACCCCGTCTCTGGTCACCGGAACCTAAGCCTACTGTCTTTTTACTGCTCCTGGTTTTCAAGGTCTGCCTGTAGCTGATTATTAAAACAGAAGTCTTCCTACAGTGTTGGCAGTAATTAAGTAACATGAAGTGTTGTTATTTAGAGATCACCAGCCTATAAACCTGGTTATCTGGTCCTGGTTCTGGACCTCCTAGTGGTAAGCCTCCTGCCTTCCTGGGCTTCCAATCTTCATAGAACACATAAGAAGACCAAGGCAGAGGCCTTGCAAGGCCCTGGTTCCAGCAGTCACGCAGGCACCCAAGGACTACTGACACCAGCGTTTTGCACATGCTACCCTGCATTCAGCTGCACTTACCTAGCTACTCTCTGGCCCCCAACTCTACTCTACTCAAACTGCCCACTGCTACCTGCCAAGCCCCCACACACTCATTGGTTCAGGGTCGCTGAATGGATATCCCAGCAGGCAGCACCTAACTGGTCAAGGCATGGGGACAACCTTGGCTACTCAACCTGCCCTCTTCAGACTTCAACTTAAAGATGACTAGGGGTGTTGCTCTCTGGGCATCCAGATGCCTGGTGCTTGTCCTCATGGAACAAAAAGAGCTGAGGGTTTTTTGACATGTTGGCCATTTGCTCTTTCTCTTGATAGTGTTTCCCATCAGAGCTGGAGATGATGCCATCTCCACAGTCACTCACTTCCCTCAGAAATGTTTGTGTTTAATCAAATGGCATTCACTACTCATCAGTGCTTAATCACTTATCTACTGGAACTTTCTCTGACAATTATGCATCTGCATAGACCCTATGCACTTCTTTCCCTCTCTTAACACAAAGCTTGCTAACTTATACATTTCCAGAACTACCTTCAGTTCTTAGGTGAACTGAATCCTATCCACCTGCTGCATACAGTGCTTTATCACTGAGAATGGCTATCTTTGATATTAGGCACTCAGTTACCTTTTCTATTTCTTTCAGAAACTGTCAGGTTGTGCCATTCAGACTCGTGATTTAGTGCAACTCACGTTCTCGAAAACACTGCATCATACAGCTCAATTTTAAGATTAGGACCTGGAACTATTACATGCCTGGAAGGAACAGGCAAGGAGTCACAGAGCAACACAAAGACTCCAGACGAGAAAATGTCCAGCAACGTGGTGGGTGAACCTGGGTTCCTAAGCTACCCTCCCATCAAAAAACGATGGGAAAGGCTTGGAGTGGTGAAGCAGACAGACAGGCAAGGGGACACCTTCTCAGACATCTTCTAAAAAAACAGGTGAGCTGGTGTGAAATTGAAATATACTCTAACCATACACTGAAGTTGGGAATCCAGCCAGGCAAACAGATGAAGAAGCCAGATCTCACCTGAATGGCAAGTGCCAAGCCCAGTGCTAGAGCGTGGGCATTTACAGTTACAAGTGGCCTGAGGACAGGAGACAGTCAAGGCCCAGGCTGGCTGGGGAGTCTGAGAGATGGCCCTCCAGAAAGGTGATGTGCCTGTAGAGGACTACAGATTATCAGAGTAAAGTTTACCCACAGTAAAACCACCCCATCAAGCAGCAGCACAGAAAATGATCTGTCTCTAACCTTGGGAGTAAGTGGAGAGGGAGGAAAAGCACATTTTCACATTTTCAATGCAGCTCAACTTCATAATGTCTTTGTTCCCCAAATGTAACCTGAATCTAATCCTTAGAGAGTTCTGAAACAGATCAGATTGAGAGCCAGTCAAAAGAACAGCCAGCCTGAACTTTTCAAAGTTGTCAATATTTGCCATATGATCCAGCAGCCTCATTCTTGGGCATACATCTCGAGAAAAGTCAAAATTCAAAAAAATACATGCACCCCTATGTTCAGAGCAGCACTACTTACAATAGCCAAGAGACGGAAGCAACCTAAATGTCCAAGAACAGATGAAGAGATAAAGAAGATGTGGTATCTATACAGAATGGAACATTACTCAGACACAAGTAAGAATGAAATGCCATCTGTGGCAAGATGGCTGCAACTAGAGAGAGTCATACTAAGTGAACTAAATCAGATAAACACAAATATTATATGATACCACTTACATGTGGAATCTAAAATACAACACAAAAGAAACTTATTTATAGAAACAGACTCACAGACATACAAAATAAACTTATGGTTACCAAATGGGAAACGGAGTGAGGGAGGGACAAATTAAGAGTTTGGGATTAGCAGATACAAACCACTATATATAAAATAAATAGAATCTAAGAAAGAATGGATATATGTATATGCATAACAGATTCACTCTGCTGTACACCTGAACTAACACTACATTGTAAATCAACTATACCTCAATAAAAGTTTTTGTAAAAAAATTCAACATTCTTAAGAACAATAACAAGAAAAAAAAGATAAATAACAAGGTCCTACTGAATAGGACCTATATTCACTATCCTGCAATAAACCATAATGGAAAAGAATGTGAAAAAGAACATGCACATAAATGTACAACTGAATCACTCTGCTATATATCTGAAACTAACACAACAAGGTGAATCAACTATATGTCAATGAAAGTTTTTTTAAAAAAGGAAAACACACACACACAAAATAGGAAAAGTTTTACAAGAGTGAGAAGGTCCAACATAGTTTTAATAAGATTCATATGGAAGAGGGAATGGGGCAAAAGCAATATTTGAATAGGTAATAGCTGTGAAATTATCAGATATTATGAAAGATGCCAGTACCTAAAATGTAGAAGCCCAATAAATCATAAGCAGCATGACCAGAAAGAAATTTCACTAAACACATAATAAAGGATCTCCAGAGCCCTAGACAAAGAGAAGCTCTCAAAGGAGACAGTGAAAAGATACGGACCACTCGACAGGAGAAGTGGTTAGACTGGCAGGTGACTTCCAGAGAGCAAAACTAGAAAGCCTAAACGTGGACTCTCAACTTCAGTCTACTGCAAGAAAATGAAGTGTCAGACAACTGCATACCCAGTACTTTCTAAACAAGAGTACATAAAACTACATCGTGGTGGTGGAAACTAAGAAAGTTCATCCCAAAAGAGAAAATACAGACAAGGAAATTCTAAAGGATGAGCTTCAGACAGGAGGAAAATGACTGCGGTGGGAAGCCTGAGATGCAAAGGAATTGGCAAATTTCTGGAATAAATAAAAACAAACACTAACTGTATATAAAAATAGTAATACAATCCTGGCTGTATCCTCTCTGAAAGGCCTAGAAAAAATGGCCAATGCAGTATCAGTGAATATCCTCAGCTCTGAGACTCTGGTGTTAAATTTCTTACCTAAGGAAACCAAAGTGTATTGGAAAAATGGGACAAGAAATGTACAGTATGAACCTGTACCATCTTGTCACAACCAAGAGCAGGGAAGCTCTCCAGGAGAATGACAGACAAAGGCATTACTCCTCACAAGAAAAAAAAAAAAAAAAGTTCCTGATTCCCTGGGGGAAGCAGAAAAGCCTATTATTCCAGGGGACCGTTTCAAGTACCGCTCCTGACCGTTTATCTAAGAAAGCCTAGTATTTATGCATCTCATCTAGGAATATTCTATTAGCCTCTTAGCAAAGAGTTGGACACGACTGAACAACTGAACTCAACTGAATCTCTTTTGTAAGAATTCTTCTCAGAAATGCTAATAAATAGATGAAGCCAAGACTGAATACAATTTCTCCAAATTTGCAATAGAAAATGTCTACAGGTGATAAATAATCTTGATCAATAAAGAAAAGGTTCCCTTAGCAGCAGTAAAGTCAGTTTTCTCAAACATGGAACCAGTTTCCATGCTGTACCAGAAACTTCTGTGAATCATCCCAAATCTCCCCAATTTCTCACAGCTTGGCTCCTCTCCTTTTACAGCCTTGAGGCTAGGCTCCTATTTTAAGGAACAACTGATCACCTAGGTATCCTTCCTCCAGGCTCTCCAGGCACCATCATCATCGGGACAAATCATCCTCAGGACAAATCATCCTCAGATTCTCAATGCATCTTTGATCACAACCTGAGATACTTCAAGCTTAGAACCAACTTAGAAGGATTAACAAATACTCCAATGCAAAACCATTCTCTTCTTGGCATGAGGGCAAGACTTTAGCTAATAAACATCAGCCAGAACGGTGCTTAAGGCAGAAAGTGCAGATTTTCTCCAGTATCTGTTCCACACTTTCCCTGAATAACAGAACCCCCAACTTTTATGTGGGCACAGACAATTTTCTCAGTCTCCCAGTGAGAGTACTAGGTATAAATTTTAAGAAACATCCAGAAAGGTAAAGAGAAAAGGGCCTTTCCTCCTACTTATTCCTTCCTGTAAGGTGAAATGTGTATGTAATGGCTGGCGCTCCAGCAGTCATATTGGACATTAAGATGACTGAAAGGGTAAAAATCCTTGCTTGGTGCCAAGGGCCCTGATATTATAGAGCCCCTAAGAGCCCTGAATGGCTACTTCTGGATAATGTTCATGTGAGGGAATTTCAATTTTATTTACATTCCTATTATTTTTTTCCCCTGTAATTCTTAACCAAACTAAATCCTAATGCAGAGAGATGTTAAGGTGACAGTCATGAAGGGTGTATGCAGGCCACTGCTCCCCTGCTTTTGTCTCTGAGTCTAAGAAGATTTATTAGTCAAGTGAGTACCTGCTCAAAAATCTATTTTGTGATGTCAGTCCTTTTTTCCCCCAAAGTCCATCTATTACCCATTATATTTTAAAAAGGAGCAATGGATTCAATGTACAATGGAAGTGTTTGTTGGAAGGTAGCCAGCGGAATGTAAGGCTACAACAGTTACTGTGAAACTGAGCCTACAGTTAAGTGTTAGTGATGACAACTGCGTCCTTCACAAGCTCCATGCTCACCACGTGCACAAAGTACAGTGCGTACATTACAATCTTCCCTGTACTGTTTAGAGGGTATCACCTGCGACCTCATGCAAAGCTGTTTCTCCTCCCATTCTTTCAAGAACCTTTGAAAATATCCCTTTATAACTTTAGCAAGCCCCCTTCTCCACCCCATGTTTAAATGTCCTTTCTAAAGGAATCCTAATCTATTGGAAATCAATATAAACATCAACTGGTCATTGTAGTATTTCACTCAGCACCTGACATACAGGCCAAGTAGATACATCATTCTCAGGAAAAGAGAAAAGAAACCAACAATTATAGCAAGTGAGGGCTCTGATTTACCCACAAAGCCTCAGCAGGAACATACACACTCACCATAAGTATGATCACCAGGAACCAGGAGGAGGGATGAAGGCCTTTGCCATGGCCTGGGGCTCCTATGGAGAGGGAAGCGAGGCTGGGCAGTCAAGGGAAGATGCGGGTGACAGGAGCGCTAATGGGAAGGAATCAGGCTCACAGAGGGTGATATTAGAGAAAGCACCTCATGCTGTGGACTCTGAAAAACGAAGAAAGAACAGGAGAGAGAAACGCAGGAGATGGCCCGGCAGAGTGAAACCCCGTGTCCTGCACCAGAGCCAGGCGGTAGGAGCACAGAGCCTGCTGGCGTGGCAGGAGCTCCAGTCTGTGGAGGATCTGCACCCCTGATGGAAGAGACCCTCATGGCTACACAGAAGCGTTGTTTAAGAGCGACCAGAAACGGGAAGGAAAGGGAGTTGGGGGGTGGGAGATGGCCAGATAATCCAGGTTAAAGGTCAAGATGAAGACTTCCCAGGTGGCACAAATCTATTCAGACACAATAAATCTGGAGACAGTGAAGTGAAGTGATGCTGTGGACTGTCACAGACAACCCAGGAGAGACAACAGGTCAGGCCTGAAGAGGCGCCCAGAAACCACAGCTGTGATGACTGGGGAGAAAAATGGATCGATTCTCTGAATTAGTGTCAGTTTAAGGAGAGGGGAGGGAAAAGAAAGGAAAAGGAGTGATGGGCGCCAGAGGAGGAAAGTGCTAGTGTGAAGACAGAGCGCTGTGTTACCTGCCGTTGAGTGGTTTGGGCCAACCTGGGTTTAGGGAGGAAATATCACAGGGGCGCTGTAAGAATAAAAGCCTACTGACCAGGGACGGTGCTGGGGAAGCAGCCAGGGCAAACAGTGGGCGCCGAAACCAGCGTCCATGCAGGAGGGCTGCATGACTAGGGGTCCCGTGGCCTATAGAACCCTTGGAGGGACAGAGGGCAGAAGGTCACACTGAGCTCCCAGGGCCCCGGAGCTGGGTACAGATCACACCCGTGTGAGTGAGGCTGACACGCAGGCCCAGCCGGCAGGGAAGTGTGTGGCGGCTCTGGCCTGGAGGGCCTGGGGCGGAGTGAGCTGCCCTTGGCACCCCTGAGACTACTAAGCCGCTTCCCTTCGTGATGTTCAACTTGTCCTTACAAAACACTGGCCGGGAACGAAATGTGACATTTAAAATGGTTGTTTTGAACAAATTCAACATGTTCAACACTCTGGCCAGCAGGAAGTGGAGTGGCTGTCCTCACATGGCTCCACAACGGGACCTCCTCTGCCCACGAGCCCCAGGCGGCTGCTCTGCCGCACAGAACACTGAAACAGAAGGTTCTGGGAAATAAACAGGGAGGAGTAAAGGTTGCCAGGAAGCCAGACAGAAAAGAAATACAAAACGTGAGAGGGAGCATCAAATTTTTCATTTTCTCTCTTTCAAAATGAATGAGGAGCAGGACTATGAAATTTATCACAAACCTTTAAAATACAAACAAGGCACCATTACCATGCAAACAGCAGGCACAGCGCTGTTCATTTGTAAGAGCGTGGGGCTTGTGGCAGAGGCCTGCTCAGGCAGGCGAACTCGGAAGGGTCACCCTTCTGCCAGCCCTCTCTGTGGCAGCATGGAAGGGCGCCCCCTGCAGGCTCTGTCCTGAGGGAGCACTCCTGAGGTGAGGAGACAGGCACAGGACGCCTGATCAGTGGCCAGGCACTGAGCCCACTGAGCACAGTCACCTCTTCTCAGAGCCCCCCTCCCAGAGTTCAGCCCCCTCCCACAGCTCTTAAGATGAAACATAACTCTGTACTTTACAAAGGTTGCGAGTCAGTGACTCAGTCACGTCCACTTCTATAGCCTGCCAGGCTCCACTGTCCATGGAATTTTCCAGGCAAGAATATTGGAGTGGGTAGCCATTCTGTTCTCCAGGAGATCTTCCTGACCCAAGGATCGATCCCAGGTCTCCTGCATGGCAGGCAGATTCTTTACCGTCTGAGCCACCAGGGAAGCCCTTACAAAGTTTACTCATTGGTAGAAACAGACGGAGTTGGGAAAAAACCTTGGAAATTATCAATGCAACCTTAGCCTGCTGGAAGGTGAAAGATGAACTGACCCTGCCCCTCAGGAGACAAGATAAACTGCCTTCCACCACAGCATTTGCAGTCTGCACAACTAATGGCCCCAGGCTAAATGACCTACTTGAAAATCAATGTTTCTTCTTCCCAAGTTACACATCAGCATTGAATCTCCCTTGATTCTCAGGTTCCAACAACTGAAGACCAGTCTTCCCATTTGAAGGTTTTCAGCAAAATGACAGATGCTTGAGGATTTTCCCATTAAGTGATCTCACCAAAAAAGTTAACTTGTATCACAATATTGCATCTCTGGTGGGAATCAAATGAATAAAATGCTACAATAAACTGGTTTATCATGCCTTATCACAATCACAACCACACTACTCATTTCACTAAAATCTTTCAAATCACCTCTATGATCTTAAGTCCAAACTCCAATTAGTCAAGGAGTCCCATCTCTGCCCCATGAAACCTGAATGAATATTAATCGTTTTCTCTAATTTGTCATCCACTTGCTATGCTGGCCCCAGACACACAGCTAAACAAAGGTGAGGGCGAGTGAAGGACATGACTACCAGGAAGACAGGTTCACCATTAAGATGAACGAGCCACACACAAAACTATACAGAACATCTCTAAAATGGGAAAACAAATTACCATTCAATTTCAACTATGAACTCTGTACTCACTGTCAAATACCTCAGAGAAATGAATTTTGAAAATGGGATGAGTAGAAAAAATGACACGGCAGAGGGGTTTTCAGTGGCGGAGATGACTGCACACCTCTGGAAGCATCAGAGCTTCTTCAGGCGCACAACCAAGCCACAGCTTAGGAGCCTCTCTTCCTGAGGGTGGCCCCGCCCCCACCTTAACCACTGGGCCAGGTCAGGTCCCCTTTGCCCCTGGCTTGGACATGGCCAATTCTGTGGAGTTTTCCTGAGCTTCTTCTCTTCTTCTCTCTGAAAGACTAACAACTCTTCTAACTCAGGGTGACTTCACCTCGTGCACACAAAGGGGAGTCAATGAGATGTAATGGAAAGATGACAGGCGCCTAGGGAGGAGCTGAGCAGAATCTGCTCTCAGGGCTGGAATCCTGGGAAAAGTAAATGGAGATGATGCTTCTTACCTTCCCAGGTTACTATGAAAATCCAGGCCCTATGAATTATGCTCTAACCACACAGAAAGCACCACAAAGGACATCTTCCATCCCTCCCATTCTCTTGAGCATACAATGAAGGGGAGCCGCTGGCAGGCTCTAAAGCCTTCATTGGGGTATGGGGGTAGTGCTCTGGCCTGTCAGACACTTGATTAGGAACACAAGAGGAATCCCACATGATATAGTCCTTGCTCCCAGTCACTTCCCCTGGTTTGCTGTGATCTATAGGTCAGGAAGCAACAGTTAGAACTGGACATGGAACAACAGACTGGTTCCAAACAGGAAAAGGAGTACGTCAAGGCTGTATATTGTCACCCTGCTTATTCAACTTCTATGCAGAGTACATCATGAGAAACATGGGGCTGGAAGAAGCACAAGCTGGAATCAAGATTGCCGGGAAAAATATCAATAACCTCAGATATGCAGATGACACCACCCTTATGGCAGAAAGTGAAGACGAACTAAAAAACCTCTTGATGAATGAAAGAGGAGAGTGAAAAAGTTGGCTTAAAGCTCAACATTCAGAAAATGAAGATCATGGCATCTGGTCCCATCACTTCATGGGAAATAGATGGGGAAACAGTGGAAACAGTGTCAGACTTTATTTTGGGGGGCTCCAAAATCACTGCAGATGGTGACTGCAGCCATGAAACTAAAAGACTTGGAAGGAAAGTTATGACCAACCTAGATAGCATATTCAAAAGCAGAGACATTACTTTGCCAACAAAGGTCCATCTAGTCAAGGCTATGGTTTTTCCAGTGGTCATGTATGGATGTGAGAGTTGGACTGTGAAGAAGGCTGAGCACTGAAGAATTGATGCTTTTGAACTGTGGTGTTNGTACAAAGTGAGTACAAGATGGATGCTGTCAACCAAATGACAGCCAGACATGCCTTGCAAATATTTAAAATTAAATGATGTCATTTCAGATGATGTGTAAGTTACCTGCAGGACTGAGAATACAGACATTGAAATCCCTCGGCAAAACTTAGTCATTTAGATGGTATTAGCTAATATGTACATATATACATATACACACACACACATATATAGGTAATAGATATGTGTTATATATATATGTTATCTATAGCTATGTATGTATACTATATGTAGATAGATAGATAGTGTTAGTTGCTCAGTCATGTCTGACTCTTTGTGAGCACATGGACTGTAGCCCGCCAGGCTCCTCTGTCCATGGGGATTCTCCAGGCAAGAATACTGGAGCGGGTTGCTATTTCCTTCTATATATGTATATACAACTTCTTGGTTGCTCAGCTGGTAAAGAATCCATCTGCAATGCAGGAGACCCCAGTTTGATTCCTGGGTTGGTAAAATCCCCTGAAGAAAGGATAGGCTACCGATTCTAGTACTCTTGGGCTTCCCTGGGCTCAGCTGGTAAAGAATCCGCCTGCAATTAGGGCGACCTGGGTTCGATCCCTGGGTTGGGAAGATACCNATTCCTGAGTTGGTAAAATCCCCTGAAGAAAGGATAGGCTACCAATTCTAGTACTCTTGGCCTTCCCTGGGCTCAGCTGGTAAAGAATCCGCCTGCAATTAGGGAGACCTGGGTTCGATCCCTGGGTTGGGAAGATACCCTGGAGGAGTCACTCCATTCAGAAGGAAATGTAACCCACTCCAGGACTCCTGCCTGGAAAGTCCCATGGATGGAGAAGCCTGGTGGGCTACAGGCCATGGGGTCGCAAAGAGCTGGACACGACTGAGTGATGTCACTTTCACTTTCATTCAGTCAACCCACTCCAGTATCCTTGCCTGGAGAATCCCATGACAGAGGAGCCTGGTGGGCTGCAGTCCATGGGGTCATAAAGAGTTGGACACAACTGAGCAACTAAGCACGTATATATGTATACAAATATACTTATCATGGTGGCTCAGATGGCAAAGAATGCCTGCAGTGCAGGAGACCCGGGTTCAATCCCTTGGTCAGGAAGATCCTCTAGAGAAGGGAATGACAAGCACTCCAGGATTCTTCTCTGGAGAATTCCATGGACAGAGGAGCCTGGTGGGCTACAGTCCATGGGGTCACAAACGGTTGGACTGAGTGACTAACACACACACATATACTTATCATAAACAATGAAAAGATCATCAAAAGAATTGAAAGCAAGTGTTATAAAAAATAAAACCACAATATTAAAAAAATAGCAAAATTTGCAAATCCTGAAGTCATCTGAGAGCCAGGTGGGGGCGGGGGAGGGTCTATAGATCTTAGTATAAATAGCCTGGATTCCATCTAAAAATGCTTAGTGCAAGTCTGTCCTCATGATGGAATGGCAAAAAAAGAACTCTCAACATCTCCTTTAAAAGATTATTAGTGGATTAATTGTATGAATTGGTTTATTAAAACTTGATCAAAATACAATGTTTTGGGGAGCATATCTTTTGCATTTAAAGCTCCTTCTCTCCAAAGACGTAGACTGGCTGATTTCAGTAAGCAGAGCAAACCCTGTGCTTTAATTCCTTGCCTCTACTGTTTCAAGTCTGGGCCCCCCTTTCGTACACGGGTCACCTCCAGTGAACACAGACTGCAACAAATACTACTGCCTGGCGTGCTGCGATTCATGGAGTCGCAAAGAGTCGGACACGACTGAGCGACTGAACTGAACTGAATCCATAGTACATCCTGTGATGTCATCTTTCTCACCCACTAGACTCTGTGCTCCACAATGACAGGGACCATACTTGGTTCTGCTCAGACTCTGAGCTTAGTATAATCCTGATAAACATTGTTGATGAATGCATGAACCAATCAATGAATCAATGCCTATTCTCCCTATAAGACTTGGAGTCCAACACTGGTAGGAAGCATTTTATTTTCACACCCACAGCAGCCAGAAAAGTGGAATTTTGTTGCACTGAACCAAGTAGGAACTGTTTTCATGATTCTGCCTCCCCGACTCTTTGACCAGCAGAGTGACTGGATTTGTGGTGGCCTCATTCAAACAACAATGACCCTAATGCTTCTAAATTCTCCTGAAGACCCCAGAACTTTATCTTGGGGCCTCTTCCAATCTCCATGTCATCTCTGATGTCTTCCACTGGGCTAGACAGAAAGGGAACAAGAGTCTTCTTGAGTTCAGACCTGGAAGAAGAAAAGAACAATAAAAATGCTCTATTTTTATGAGCCAAATTTAGAGAAAGGTATTTCTTCTTTAGGTAATAACAAAGGCAATGTTCCTAGTATTCCATGCTGAAGGAGACAGAAAACATAGTTTTCTCTGGAGAGAATCACTACAAATAACCAGCAAGCCCTCTTCGCTCCGCACACCCAAGGTCCCATGAATCACGTGGTGACAACACTACAGCACAGGCAGAATTTTAAGAAATAAAGATCGGAAAGAAAGATAGTGAATGGCTTTGAGGCTAAACAGACAAGCAAGACTTCTTCCATGCTTCCTATGAAGATTTTCCTCGAGTTTTTAATGATTTATATCACTTTTAAAGGAAAATTTTCTTAAGATGAGATAAGAACAGTAGTTAGGAGGCACCCTAATAATTAGACAGTGTCTTCAATTAGCTTCCCTGCCTTGCCGGGTTCTCCCTGCGAAACCTGCAAGTCTTTGATGTGGAACAGCCTGCAAACCACTAATTAGGATGACAGGCTGGAATTCCAGGCCCACAGTCAACAATGGCAGAAGTGTTTAAGAGACTTGCTTTCAAATATCTTAACTGACAGAGAAAAAGAGGAAAGAAAAAAGGAAGATGTGGAAAAATACTGGATAGAAGAAGGTCTCCATGTAAGCAGAAAACAAAGCAAAACAAAACTTTCTGTTCCTTGTGAGGGGTAATGCTGATTAAAGCTGTATCAATATTCTGAACATTCATTTATAAAAGCACATTTCTCCTTGTGAGAAAAATTCCAGGTCCTTCTGAAGGAAATGAACACTATAAATTTATCTCAGGCACTTTACGGTTAACTACCCTCATTATTATAAATGCTCCATCCTCGAATCAAGCCAGCTTTGAACAGCATGATTCCTTTAGAGACCTGGGCTCTTTTCTCTTCCTCATCTCTTCATTAACCGACACTTCCTAAAAACTGCCAAGGTCAAGGATTCTGAATACTGCTAAGTGCTTCTTAGGAGATCAGCTGGGAGGGAGAAAGGGGAGATGGTCAGGGAGGGAAGGAGGAAAAGAGAAAGGGAAGGAGGGGAGAGCAGGAGGGCACAGAAAGATGGACTTGGGGAGGCGGAGCTAGGGAGGAGGAAAGAAAAGGATGGGGGAGGAGCGGCGGCAGCTTTGTGGGGAAGGCCTACCGCAGCACCTGAGGCAGAAAACCAACACTGGGCATAAAAATGATTTTCTCAGGTTTTGCTTCTGTCCCTTAAAGAGGAATCAAAAATGAACACAGCTAAATGCCCTTGTCCTCAGAATTAATATGGATTGGTATTTCTTGCTATATATCATGGAGAAGGTAGGATGAGTTGCCTCCAACAGCCCTTTCAGTGAGCCGGGAAGCCTAGACCATCCAGACTGAGTGAGCCAGCAGCTGTCCTGCAGGAGACTGCACAGGAGACGGGCGGCCTTCCAACAGGGGCCCTGGCCCAGCAACAGAGCCATCAGGACAGGGCAACAGCTGGGCCCACCTGAGACGGTGAAGGTGCACAGACAACCAGCAAGGCCCTTCTCAGGCAGCTCCTAGAAGCGTTCTGCAGATCGCACCAAAAGACGCACAGTCCTTCTCAACAGGTTGTCTGTGGACAACAAAAAACTGTAAGCAGCCAAATTTCCATTCTCTCACTCCCAGGGACACACAGAGCAGGAAGAACAAACGAACCTAAACCAGCCAAATAAATCCGAAAAACAGTGCTGAGCAACGGAGACGCAAGTGCCACAAACAGGGCAAGCTGACCTCAGGCCAGTTAGGGTCTTGTCCACACACATACACACACACACACAGACATGCACATCACTCTTCAGAAAACAAGCACACACCTTGGCCAGGACAGGGCTGCCTCTGCAAGATGAGGGGGTTGTCATCAGGGAGGGACTCGAAGGGGTTTTAAAGCTACATGTCACTTTCTCTTTCCTAAGCCCAATAATGGATAAGCAATTAATTTGATTAATTTCTAAACCATGCATGTATTCCATAATAAGCACAAATGGTCTAACTCACTCCCTACCGCAAAGGAAAGTATATTATTTGAGAGGAAAATAATGCTTAATATCTAACCTAAGAATTCATACAAAGACAACCAAACACCTCCGAGCTCATTTATGTTCATATTTTCATGTCTCCAGAGTATTTGGAGAAAACTGTAAATAAGATTTCTCTGCAGATTGCCTGGCTCTGCAAAGAAAAACAGATGATTTTTGTCATTTTGTCAATTTAGAACTGCTTACAAAATATAACGGAAAACATAACAAGTACCTTATGACCTGCAAATCCATTCCTAGGTATTTACTCAAGAGAAATGAAAACATATGCCCACGCAAAGGCTATTACATGAACCCTCCAGCAGCTTTGTTCATTGCAGCCAAAACTGGAAAAAACCTGCATGTGCATCAGGAACAGAATGGGGAGACAGGTTTGAGTCCATCCGTGAGCTGAGACGCTGCTCGGTAGTAAAGGATAAGGGACTATGGTAAGTACGACAATGTGGGTAAACCTCAGAATCATTATGTTTAAAAGAAGGCAGACACTAAAGAATACCCACTGTGTGAACATTTGTATGGAGGTCAAGGAGGGACAAAAGTAATCTATGGTGATGGACAGCCGGCTGCTGGAGAGTGGTTTCCCCTAGCCAGGAGGAACTGGCTGGGAAGGGGAGTGAGGGAACTCTTTGGGTGACCAAATGTTCCACATCTTGTTTTGAGAGGTGATTAAAGGGGAGTGTACAATTGTCAAAACTCATCAAACTACTAAGAGCTGTACGTGTTACTGTATGTATTTGCATGCGTGCTAAGTTGCTTCAGTCATGTCCAACTCTGTGTGACCCCATGGACTGTAGCTTGCCAGGCTCTTCTGTCCATGGGGATTCTCCAGGCAAGAATACTGGAGTGGGTTGCCCTGCCCTCCTCCAGGGGATCTTCCTGACCCAGGTATCAANATGCGTGCTAAGTTGCTTCAGTCATGTCCAACTCTGTGTGACCCCATGGACTGTAGCTTGCCAGGCTCTTCTGTCCATGGGGATTCTCCAGGCAAGAATACTGGAGTGGGTTGCCCTGCCCTCCTCCAGGGGATCTTCCTGACCCAGGTATCAAACTCTTATCTCTTGCATTGGCAGACAGGTTCTTTATCACTAGCACCACCAGGGAAGCCCTACTGTATGTAAATAACATCTAAAAATAGCTTGTAAAAAAACTTTGTAGCATGACATATAAAAATTAGATATTCTAATTTTTAGAGATTTAAAGACATGAAATATATAAAACTGAAAACAAGACAGACTTTTCTGTGCATCTCCAAATCTGTTGTTCTGACTGTGAATTACTGAGCCCAGTGTTCAGGGCTGGGAGTCCCTAATGGTGCAGAGCACCGTTCTGAGGTCAGGAGACTCCGGACAACGCTTCATCACAGGCTGTGCCTCAGAACCACACAAGATACCTATACTGGAAGGACCCAAAAAATCAGCGACAACATAAGAACCAACATGGAATGACAAACAGTATTCTCAAACTGGATTCTAGAAATCTATTAGAAAAGAGAAGGTGGAAAAGTTCCCTTTCACAGCAGCAACAGAAACTCTTAGAAGAATCTTTGTGGAGAAATCAAATCATCAGACCTCATGGAAAGACATAAAACAAGAACCGAACAAATGGAAAAGCATACCCTACTTATGGTTATAAAATCTCCAGTTCTTAAGTTGGTGTGTCAGTTCAGTACCATCCCAATCAAAATCTCAACACAACAGTGGTGAAGAATAGGCCCTGGTGGAGTTGCCATAAACAAGGAGAGTTCTGGGGCCCCCACCTTCCCTGAGATGCACACGGAGTCCTTGCTGACCCCCTGTGCTGTGACTCGGAACCACTCTGCCCTCCGATCTGTTTGGCTGAAGACTCCAGGAGCAACCCTGACTCTGAGCACAAGTCCCTTTCAATCTACCCCTCAAATCTCCAAGCCAGCCACATGGGATCCCTAACGGGCTCAAGCCAGAGCATCACGATCTCCATCTGACTCTGGAGCCCCAGAGCTCAGGGCTGACACAGAAGGAAAAAGACTGAAGTCAGATGGGCAAGCTGCCCCCTTAGAATGTGTGAAAGATGAGCAGGGAGCAGAGATGAACTAGGGGGAGGCTGATGAGGGTGAGAGGGACAAGCACCCTCCTGTGGGCAGTGGGCTGGCTGGAAGGAACATCAGACCAGAGGGTGGCTGAGGTAGGGGTGAAATGTGATCCTGTTTTCACTTGCTAGTTTAAGCAGGCGACACCAGAGCCTGCAGGGGGCGGGGCGGGGCGGGAGGAGAGGATGGGAAGAGGGGACTGATGTAGCAGTGGAAGGAGGCGTGGGGCGAGAAGGTCCAGGACTCCAGGGCAACAGGCAGACCCAGCCAGAAGCCATGGTGGAATGGGGCTTCCCACACCATTAAACTTCACAGAGCCTGTCTTACAGTTCCACTCCTCCAGGGGTGTGGCTGTAATTTATATCAAAGAGATGCTCCTACTTCACGGAACATAAAAAGCCACAGGCTGAAAGACGTGCCACTGCTTGATGCATCACTAAGGGGAAGATGTTGCCGACTACACTTGGCACGATGTTTCCTTACCAACTGGAACTTACAGCTAGTATTTAGTGAAAGAGCTACTGTAAACTGAATTGGGCAGGTTTATCCTTTATCCCCCTTGTATGTACCTGAAAAGAAAAAATAAGCCATAGCCACTGACTCGGGTATTCCCACACTTTCCTTCACAGAGGCCCACTCTCTGTGAGCAAAGGTTGGGAGTGGGGGAGATCTGACCTCTCCATGATGGTCTCTGGGCTTTCCTGGTGGCTCTGCAATAAGGAATCTGCCTGCCAATGCAGGAGCCACACAAGATGTGGGTTTGATCCCTGGCTCAGGAAGATCCCCTCAAGGAGGAAAGGACAACCCACTCCAGAATTCTTGCCTGGAAAATCCCACAGACAGCGGAGTCTGGCAGGCTACAATCCATAGGGCTGCAAAAAGCTGGACCCAACTAAGCATGAACTCACACACATGGGAGCCTCTGGGGGTCTTTCAGGTCACTGATTTTGTCCTTAGCACTCCTCATCTAGGACTCCTACCCTCTCCACAAGTGGGCCTTTCGGTTACTTTCCAAAACAGTAACCGCTGTCCAGTCATGCCCCATGTCAGTACTGATTACAACACACATCCTGATTCCAGAGATGTTAATGTGAAGAGAATGAGCGCCTTAGAACTGACAGCTGATATCGTCATGGAAATAGGTTATAAGGTGGGAGGAAATTTTCATCAAAGACCATGAATAATTGAAGAATCAAATGGAAATTATAGAAAAGAAAGAATATAATCAAGAATTTGGGAGGCTGGCTAAATAGCAGATTGGATACTGTAACAAAAAGGGATTTGAGAGTTATGAGACAGGTCAGCAGGAAATACCCAGAAAGAAACACAGAAAGAACAAAACCTGAAAACAACCCACTGAACAGAACACAAAAAACATGGGACACAGGGAAAGGACCAAAACATACTCTAATCGAGTTCTAGGAGAGAAGCAACACAGGTGGTATCTGAAGTGATACTAACGAAAAACAGCAAGCCATGTGATCGAGAAGTGCCAAAAAGGATAAATGCAGTCAACCAACCCAAGAACACCTCAGCGGAATTATGAAAACCAAGAAAGAAGCTTTTAAACCAATGTTGGGTGGGGGGAACCTCAGAAAAACAAATATTAAGACTCATACCCAACTTCTTAACAGAAAGGACAGAAGCCTGAAGATGAGGGGGAAACACTTTTAAACTTGTTTAAACTGGAAAAAAAAAAAAAAAACCCACTACCAACAAAAAGCCTTTACATCAAAAGAAAGAAACTGCTATAGAATTCTGCACCCAGTTCCAATCCATGGTCCAAGGAACTAAGATCCTACATGCTGCACAGCACAGCTAAAAAAAAAAAGAAAAAGAAAAAGAAACAAAAACTACTCACCTCTAAAAAGATCATCTGACTTTAATCGTTAATACAGACTTTTCTGTTTCATTAGATAGATAAGAATAAACCCATGTTAGAACAAGAGCAATTTAAAGCTGAAATGAACTTTAGAGATTTACCCAATGTGGCAATTATTCAGTGGGATTAAAACAGTTCTCCCAACTCTCAGGCAAATGCTGTGCTGTTAAGGAGTTATCATTAATTCAGGAACAGCTTTTGTAAAACAAAGCAATTTTGCTACGGTGATGGAGGCGGGAGCACCCTCTCCCCACACTGAGCTACCCCAGACGGCACTCCCATTGATCAGTAACTAGGGAAGGTGCAGAAAAGTAGGCACCACTAGTTAGACGCTCGTCTTCCTGAAAACAGGGCTGGACACTGATGCTCACTTCCATTACCTGCAATTCTCATCACTGAACTGGGTGGCCACTTACCTATTTTTTATGTATTAAAAACAATGACTTTCCATATTGATGAAAATACTAAACTTGTAAGTAAGATCACCATTTCCTCTCATTTGAGGCTATACCAAGAACCTACTGCATTCAGCCAAAGTGGCCCTTCACCAACCTGTAACCTACAGCCAGCTGGAATCTACACTGCACATACACACCCTCAAAACACCTAGGCCATTTGGACAGGTATCACTTAATTTTAGAATGATTTTAACACGATTAGCCCATCTCTGTTCTTTGGGCAATAATCCCTTTAAGACAGGCTATTATCTTCCCATTACAGGATCCCAACCTAGACAGCATATTAAAAACCAGAGACATTACTTTGCCGACAAAGGTCTGTTTAGAAAAAGCTATGGTTTTTCCAGTAGTCATGTATGGATGTGAGAGTTGGACTATAAAGAAAGCTAAAGAATTGATGTTTTGAACTGTGGTGTTGGAGAAGACTCTTGAGAGCCCCTTGGACAGCAAGGAGATCAAACCAGCCAATCCTGAAGGAAATCAGTCCTGAATATTCATTGGAAGCACTGATGCTGAAGCTGACACTCCAATACTTTAGCCACCAGATGTGAAGAACTGACTCACAGGAAAAGACCCTGATGCTGGGAAAGATTGAAGGCAGGAGGAGAAGGGGATGACAGAGGGTGAGATGGTTGGATGGCATCACCAAATCAATGGAAGATTGAGAAAGCTCTGGGAGTTGGTTGGTGATGGACAGGGAAGCCTGGAGTGCTGCATTCCATGAGGTCACAAAGAGTTGGGACACGTCTGAGCAACTGAACTGAACAGGATCCCTCACATGAACATTTAAGGTGCTATCCATGACCAGTGTTTATTTGATTTTTGAGATACTTATCTTTTTTTTTTTTTTCTTAGAATATTCAATAAAACACTTTCCTTCCACTAAGACAACATCATAATTTCTCATCAGTTGTCTTAGGTTAAATGCCCCTAACAAGCTTAGCTATTTCGATGCATGGAGTTGGTAAACAAAGTTAAAGGGAACAGATTTGCTGAGCAGAGACCTCCCAGCACCATCCCCCAACACACACTGCCTCAGGTGACTATATAAACTGCACTGCCCTAGGGGTGCTGCCCTCAGGGTGGTGCTCCCGACTGTACAGCTCTCAGAGGGACCAGCCTTCCCCATCGACTTAAGTGAATCTCTATGGAGAAAATGAAGGCTGCCCCCAAGGTGTAAAGGGCTGAAGGAAGGCCTCAGGCAACAGCCTCTCTAGCTGCTCACATCACACACACACACACACACACACACACACACACACACATTCTCTCTCTCTCTCTCTCTCTCTCACAGAAATGAGAGGCCAAAAGTGGCAGAACAAACTGCATGTGGATTTCACAAAGCCAGTAACATGTGTCCTTCTGCTTCACACAGTCCCATTCCTACACTAAGTGATACTTGAAGAACAGCTATTTTAAATCAGATGTCTATTATTAAAGTCATACGAGTCATGATTTTTAAATACAGGGGATAAAGGACTTACGGTAAAAGTAAAAGGCTTCTTTAGCATCTACCCCACACTCGCCATGACAAACATTTTGTGCATCATTTCGGGGATTACCTGTGTAACTACATGTTGGTGGGACTAGAAGTAATCAATAGAGCAAGATGCCACAAAGCAAATGGAGATGGAGAAAAACTAAGACAGCCACAGGCTCATCTCCCATCACATTCACTCCAGGGCGTTTGAACGAATGGAAGGATGGGCAGATCAAGTGATCAGGCACCAACTGACCAATCGATCTCCTCATACACACACACACAAACACTTCTGTGTACACACACATCGCACACACCTACACTATTAATTTGATGAGAAGAAACAGCTGAATTTCTCTAAGTTAAACATGTATTTTCTAAGACTGCTGAATACATTTTCTTCTTGTGCTTTGCTTATTACATTTACCATATTTCAGTACCTTTTCATAATAGAAGTCAAATAGCCTGAGAGTTCTGTGTTCCTCCAAAGTTTGAAATCTTTTGGAGGAAGAACTGGGAGAAGACCTCTGTGATAACGTTCTCTGTTTTTTCTATATTGATTGATTGATTTTGACTTTCTGTCTTTTCTGAGGTCAGTTATGGACATTTGATTTTCCTAGAAAATCACCCCTTTCACAAAGGTTTTCCAACTTATTTACAAAGTTTTGCAAAGTACTCCTTGATGACTCTGCTGCTAAGTCGCTTCAGTCGTGTCCGACTCTGTGCGACCCCGTAGACGGCAGCCTACCAGGCTCCTCTGTCCTTGGGATTCTCCAGGCAAGAACACTGGAGTGGGTTGCCATCTCCTTCTCCAAAGCATGAAAGTGAAAGTGAATTCCCTCAGTTGTGTCCGACTCCATGGACGGAGGAGCCTGGTAGGCTGCAGTCCATGGGAGTTTCCAGGCAAGAGTACTGGAGTGGGTTGCCATTGCCTTCTCCGTGATGACTCTTTAAATTTCCTCAAATCTTGAGCTATTTCTCCTCAATTATCTAGGTTCTCTCCTTGACTTTTATTGAAATTTGGCTGAAAATTTTAANCTGCTGCTAAGTCGCTTCAGTCGTGTCCGACTCTGTGCGACCCCGTAGACGGCAGCCTACCAGGCTCCTCTGTCCTTGGGATTCTCCAGGCAAGAACACTGGAGTGGGTTGCCATCTCCTTCTCCAAAGCATGAAAGTGAAAGTGAATTCCCTCAGTTGTGTCCGACTCCATGGACGGAGGAGCCTGGTAGGCTGCAGTCCATGGGAGTTTCCAGGCAAGAGTACTGGAGTGGGTTGCCATTGCCTTCTCCGTGATGACTCTTTAAATTTCCTCAAATCTTGAGCTATTTCTCCTCAATTATCTAGGTTCTCTCCTTGACTTTTATTGAAATTTGGCTGAAAATTTTTAAAATCAAAACAAAACATAACTAAGAATCTATCAAGGAACCTACCCTACATTCAGATCTTTAAAGGAGAAACTTCTGGGACTTCTCTGGTGGTCCAGTGGATGAGACTCCACACTCCCAATGCACGGGGCCAGGTCTGATCCCTAGTCAGGGAACTAGGTCCCACATGCCACAGCTAAGAGTTTGCAGGCCACAACTAAAAGATCTTGCATGCCAGAACTAAGACCTGGCAAAGCCAAATAAAACAAATTTTTTTTAATAGAGAGAAACTGCCTTGATGACACTGACACAAGTCCTATATGACCCTCTTGGTTGGGCCATGTGCTTTACATCCTGTTCACAGCATTATTCACAAAAGCCAAAAGGTGAATACAACCCAAATGTCCTTCAATAGAAGAATAAACGAAATATGGTCTAACTAACCAACGGAATTTAAGTCACCTATAAAAAGGACTGAGTCACTAATACAGCAACATGAACCACATGGATGAACCTTGAAAGCATCACATTAAGTGAAAGAAGTCAGACACATAAGGCCACATATTATGTGATCCCATTTATAATGTGTGCTATTGAACTTTATCTTAATTTTTAAAATAAATATCTACTGTATATCATACTAACAAGTAACTCCTTGACATTTAAGAGGGGCTATTCAGAAGCCTTTGTGAAGCCCCAACTCACATATATCACTGTGACATACGGTTTAACCCTGTAAAATGAAATCAAGATAACAGGAGTGGCCATTTCACTCTAACCCATTCTCATTTCGCCCTTGATCAGCACTCTGTTGTTTGCCTGGAATATAATTTGACAACTCTTCTCAGTTACACATGGTGAGCATACGGTGGGCTCCCTGCCATCTCTAAATTTCACATTCCATTCTTCAAAGCACCACATCTTCTACTTTCTGACTTAGAACCAAGCACTTCCTCAGACATCTTTATCTCCATCCTCATACAACTTCCAGAGCTGTTTACACAGGGCTCTGCATCCTGTGCTTCCAGGTTAACCCAGAAACAGCCTTGCACATGAAATTTGTGAATGCCGAGCTGTGGTTTTAGTCGTCCTCAAACTGACAGCATTTGGTCTTCGTTTGCAATCTGTCACACACAGAGAGATAACTGTCTTGTTAAAAAGAACAAGAAGATGAGAGACGACGTCCGGGAGTAGCTTGTTAAGGACAGAGTTAAGGCTGTGCTTGTCTCTGAAAAGTCGATCCTTCAAGTAGGTCAGTTCATAGAGGAGAGTGGGCAAAGGAGTCAGTCAGGCAGGAGAGGGGACCTGGAGAGAGGGGGCACCCCTGGGCGATGCACTTCACTCAAAGGGCCTCCACTCTCAAGGAAGGCAGGGATCTGCCCAGAGCACTGTGGCCCCTCCTTCCTCCATTAAGCTTCCTTTCACATTTAGGTGACTGTATATAGTCCATGGGGTTGCAAAGAGTTGGACATCAGTGAGCAACTCTCACTTTCACATTTAGGAATCTTAAAAGTTGAACAGCAACTTCTCAAAGTGACATTTCTAGAAATGTAGCAAAGCCAAAATTCAAGCCCAGGTTCTCTGCCTGGTGACAAGGCCATGAACTCACCCCTCCCCAGAAAGAGCCAGAGTTCTAGTCTCATGACAGGCAGTTCATCCTCCAGATGGCTGCAAAACGATTTCCTTCTTCTTCTTTTATACTATTTGTTCTGTTTCTGAAAGAATGCCCAGGTCAGACCTGTGAATGCTGGTGGAGGGATGGCCTGGTCTGTAAGCTCTCTTAGGAAAACCAATGGGAGATGGAGTTGGTAGGGGGAGTTTGGAATATAGTTTGACATCTCTTCTCGGTTACACATGGTGAGCATACAGTGGGCTTTGCAGAACCTCAACTCCACATCCAGAGGCTGTTTCCACTCCCATGGCCTCTGGGAACAGGGAAAGACAGGAGGTATGTGGGCAGGGCTAAAGAGGACGCGTTTGGCTGATGAGCATAAATCAGAATTCACACTGAACACGGTACATGCAAAAGCTGTCAGGTGAGCAGTGACTGAAAAGAGGGGCGAAGATGAAGTCTGGGAACACTGTCAAGGCCAAAGGAAACTATAAATAAAATTTTTGTCACAGGTACAAATCTTAATGTTCGGGTCAGAAAGGACTTAGTGAAGCTGTCAAAACACAACAGTTAACCCCAAGAACACCAGAAGTCTTTGTCTACACTGTCATGCAAATTTAATGAGTACAGGATGCAAAGTGCTTCACACCAGATAATGAATTATGTAAACTGTGAGCCATCCATCCACAATTCTGCCTTTGGCTATGAGTCTTCCTTTGCAGTTTGTCACAAAAACACAAACAAGGTGGATAAAGCCCAACCTTGGGACCCAAGAAAAGGAAAGGGCCAATGAAGGCAAGCAGAGGGAGAGATGGCTGGCTTAGGGGACAGCAGAATGGGAGTGATGGTGTGACACTGGCGTTAGGGCGGCCCTCAATCTGCCTTTCAGGGCCATTTTCACTGGCTGAACTGCAATGTCAACTTGGGACTTGCGTCATGACGTGACCCCAAGCAGAGTCATTACAAGAAATAACCCACCTTGGTCTATTCTACAGATCTCTTCAGAGCACCTCCCAGGTGGGAAACAACAGCCCAAACTTTGTTCTGTGAGTTTTTTTAACTGACTCTGAAAATCCCAAGAAAAGGCGGAACCCACTTGCATGAGGTTTTCTACTGCATCCCAGTAGAGAACACATTCCACAGCACTGAAGGGGGCAGGTAAGGACAGTTGTCTGTATTAACAATACTTGCTGCTCTGCCCCTGCTCTCACCCCCAATGGGGCAGGCACCACAGCCTGTGGGCCACAAGCCCTGTGACCACCCCAGGAAGGAGGCCAGCAGGGGCAAGTCACCCAGCAGTACAGTGAGCTCCAAAGCTGGACCCAGCAAACTGAACTGAGAGCCCATTCCCTAACACTCAGTTCAACGGTCAATCCCCAAAATGCTTGGCAGCTGAATTCCTCCTCCCAGAGGTGGGCAGGCTGAGCTGTCAGTCTCATTTCCGGGAGCAGTCAGGAGCCTAACTCCAGCATCTTAACCACAACCCCACCAGGAACACTGCTGCATAGTGTTAGGGTCTGCCAACTGCAGCTGCGCCTAAACCCCAAAGATAAGCCAACAAATGCCCAAAACGTGAAGAACACTGTCCACTGGCCCTGTCATTCCCCTTCTTCCTCCAAACTCTCTCCTCCACCGCAAGGTAGAATCATGGCTACAGTTCATTTGCACATGTTCTGAGAAGATGCAGGCAACTCTGTGACCAACACTGAAGGAAAGGGCAATGGTCACTTAAAACACAACAATTATCTCTGCTTTGATGATGGACCAGGTGGTGGAGGGTCACTTTGTTCCAGGCAGACGCCTACCCCTGTACATACTCCACCTGGTGGGAAACACTCTGAAAATGTGTCTTTCTAACAGCAAAACCAACTTTCGAACTTTCATCCCTTGACCACTTGATAGACTTGAGAGGCACAATGAACTGAAGACAAGGCTGAAACTGAGCCTCTGCTATGTGCCATGCAGCAAACGTCCTGCATGTGGTACCTAAGAACAGTCCCCGGAGGATTAACTGAGGTTGCGGAGCACCTTGGCTTCCTGGAGCCCCCACAACCGCTGCACGAGTCCCTAAGGCCTGGTGGAGGAGGCTGCATCGCAGCAAAGAGCCACAGGGCACTCTTCATCCCCTTTCACAGATACACACACAGGATATAATGGGCTAAGTCAGGGTCACTTCAGACACTTGCTGGGACTGGAAGTCTTGCTAAATGCCTTCACTTACCTTGGAAGTTATGAATATTCCCATTACATTTGTTTTCAAGCCACCCAGGAAAACAGCCCAAGGAAAGGTGCTGTGGTCTTGATGGTGGTTTGGAAACTCTTTGGGAAAGAACAGGAGAGCGACAGGAGCCTTTGTTTGCCATCTTCCCCTGGCCCTAGTGCCTAAATCACACCTTGTACTAAACTGCCAGAACCCCCAATTTGTTAGTAAGTCTTAAAAAGATAAATTCTTCACTGTAGACGCTCAGCTTTATAATCTCCTGATCCATCTCCCAATAAAACTTTCAGTTGAGACTTATGATGAACTGAGTGAGGTTTATTTAACTGCAGGATTTTCAGCTGAAACAACAGTTGGCATTTTTCCTTCAAGCTCCCGCAGAAACACAAATTTATGTACCTACAAGGTAATAAGGCAAAGTCTTAAATTTAATCAGAAGAAATATTTCGCCCGTGGCAAACTGATAAATTATTTAGAAAAAAGGCTGGGGGCGGGGGGGGGCTCAATTGGCCTGGCAAGGAAATCTGGGCCAGATAGTCTGGAAGCTTCAGACAAAAACATCATCATCAAGGTGTCTCTAAACTCCTTCTTCACCCCAAATCACCTTTATCAAAATGTTTAATTTTGAACAGTCAAAGCCAGAAAAGTAGAAGCTTTCTACTAGGAGGAAAAACTAGAAGCATTTTAACACCAGGAAGGAAATCAGCTCATCAAGGTACCACTCTGATGACACTGACAGGTTTCCAATAGTTTATTCTCTGCACTCCCTGGAAGGGAAGGAGATGGCAGGATTCCCTAGCCTGCTCCCTTCCACAGCAACGTGAAGGCCTGTGAGGATTTCCATAAACACTAATGAAAATGACCTTATTTCCAGTGGCCCAACCTATCTCAGTCTTGCAGTACAGGATACAGAGAGAGAGAGAAAAAACCAGATCTATGGGTATCGACATCAAAGGTCTAGAAATTTAATAACGTTCCCATTGTTTTATTGCAGATGCAATCAACCTCTCTTTATTACTGCAGAAAACTCGAGAGCCCTGTAGAGTGCAATAAAGTGGTGTGTGTTTCCCTCTGCAATGTTTCAAAGGACCCTGATTTATAGTTAGAAACCAGGCGCCCACACGTAAACATCTGAGCTTGGTGACTGCCTTACGTTTTGCGCAAACTCTATGAGGCAGCATGAGGCTGCCACCACACTCTGAGAACCACCCCATCGGATGCCAGGCCTCCTTCCCTCCTGTAAACCCACGTGAAGGTGTGCAGGGCAGAGAAGTGTGCACTTGCATCAGGACACATACCATTACTGCCCAGTGCATGTGGCACAGCCCCATGACTGACGCCAGTCAGTCAGTCAGGTATTTGGCTGCACATTTACCTTAGGCTTGTCTCTGAAATACACTAGTCCCACTAACTAACTGTTTGTAGCAGAAACACTGTAAACATTTTATAGTACTTAAAAATGAATGTAATGGTCTTGGCATTCAAAAAAGAAAACATTAAGTATTCATCGTTGTGGTTCTGCTTCCTGAATGCAGGCAAAAAGATACCATCCTGTTGCCTGAACTGCTTCTTACTAGGCTACAGCTGATACTTTATTCCAACTCTACTTTATAAACCAACCCAGATGGAATCCCACCACACTAGTATATTGGCACCTTTGCCAAGGCTTCCAATAATCTGCAAACATTCTCCCTCACCAGCCCTTTGAACCATCTCTCCTTCAAAAAGTTACTTTGGAGATCTTGAAACCCCATTAACTTTAACAAATTTTCTCAGACTAACAACCATCCTTCCAGAGGACTACACCCCTTTGTACCACTGTTGGCCACCTGTGTTCTGGGAAGGTAATTTCTCAGTCCTATGTGTGATTCCACACTGTCATTTTTGGCTCTGCAATCATTTCTCTCTATAAATGCGGCTTGCCTTACATGCTAGTGCCTCTTCCAGATGGCATGGAAGAGCTTTGCTCACAGACAGTAATTTAGATTAAAAATAATAATGATCTTGCTGCTGCTGCTAAGTCACTTCAGTCGTGTCCGACTCTGTGTGACCCCAGAGACGGCAGCTCACCAGGCTCCCCCATCCCTGGGATTCTCCAGGCAAGAATACTGGAGTGGGTTGCCATTTCCTTCTCCATTGCATGAAAGAGAAAAGTGAAAGTGAAGTCGCTCAGTCTGTCCGACTGTCAGCGACCCCATGAACTGCAGCCCACCAGGCTACTCCGTCCATTGGATTTTCCAGGCAAGAGTACTGGGGTGGGGTGCCATTGCCTTCCTTTAGAAGATTCCATTTACTGTTAGCTAGCATGAACTTGCTGATACCTACCAAACTAAACTAATAATAAAGCTGGCAGCAAATCAACTCTTAGCACATGAAAAAAAAAATTGTAAATCACACCAAATGGAATAAACATAAAATGCCTTGATATATTAAACATGCATTCTGAAAGACTATATCTTCTATGTAGTAATTCTTTAAAAGGAAGAAAGAATTAAACCAGCAGAGACCCTTCCTATGAAGAATACAATCAGTAGATCTGAATTGATCTGGTAATGTTCTTTCTTAAATGTGTCTAGCAAAGAGAAAAACAGGAAGTCAAACCCAGAGGAAGGTCAGAAGTAGCTAAGTCAGAAAGGTATTCTTTACATTTTAGTAGTGCTGGTTCTCAACCTTCCATCTGCCAGGAGCATCACATCTTCCAGTGTCACCTGTGCATGTTGTCCCACGTGGACCATAAGGTGTGTCTGAGCCTCTGAGAGCACTCACCCCTAAGTGCCTGTCTAGCCGGGAGTACTTTCAAAGTCCTCAAAGAAGCTATTTTCTACTGATAACACCAGGCATCTCAACTATTTTTAAAGGACCACACCATCTAAATCTTACTGGTCCTCATCCAAGCCCCAGACACACTGCACTCTAAAGAAAAATGCTACTGAATTTTTGTATAAGCCATCAAGAGTAACAAATCTGAGGGAGGAAAAAGCAAAGCCTTTAGACATAGATGGAACTCTCTACTAAGAATTCTAAATTCTTCTTCCAAAGAACAAGAATCCAAGAGGTTTCCCTGATGGCTCAGTGATAAAGAATCCACCTGCCAATGCAGGAGACCCAGGTTCAATCCCTGATCTGAGGAGATCCCACATGCCACGGAGCAACTAAGCCCATGCACCACAGCTATTGAGCCTGTGCTCTAGAGTCCTAGAGCTGCAACCACTAAGCCCAAAACTTCTGAAGCCTGCAAGCCCAGAGCCTGTGCTCCACAACAAGAGGGCCACAGCAATGAGAGGCCCACACACTGTAACTAGACACTAGCCCCTGCTCTCTGACACAAGAGAAAGCCTGCACACAGAAATGAAGGTCCAACACAGCCAAAGATAAATTTAAAAAGAAAATGAACCAGAGTCCATTATTACTGACTTGACAAGTTAGAAATGCAAAGCACAAGGACACACCTGAGGCACAGAGATGTTTCATGACATTAGTCACCTGACACCGTGAGCAAAAGCAGAAATTACCAAGGGCACCATCACAGGCAGGAATATATTCATTCCTGGCTATTCTCTTCTCTAGGAATGTAAATAATCCATGAGGAATTCCCCAATTCCAGATCACATGGATAAATGATCCACAAACAAAAATCCTAAGCAGGCAAATGTTTGCCAGTTCTCTGAGAGGCTGGCTCCCATTAGGCTCATAACCCTAAAAGCAGAAGCAAAGGCCCACGGGAGGCACGATGGCAGCACCACTCGCTCAAACCTCCACCCCCCATCCCATTCCATCCTGTAGAAAGTTCCAGAACCAGCATCACAGAAAGCTGTATGGAAAGGAACCTCCATAAACACCCCAGATTTCTAATTTTCTATTAGAATTATTAAATCTTCAAACTAGTTAATGAGAAAGACTAAAGAAAATAGGTCTTTGGGTAGTTTACAAATAAATTCAGATCTTAAAAGCAATTTGACATAGTTATATTCTATGCCACATTTCTTTCTTTAAAAAAAGTTTAAGATATAGGCAACAAAAGACCCAGTAATTGGTAACTGTCTCCTTAAAAAGAACCTTATCTCTTGATTCAAAGACAAAGCATATAATAGGTGTCATCTTTTGAATGTTGACTGCTTTTTTTCTCAACTATTTGAAAATTGAAGATGGGAGAAATAGCTGTAACTAGTTGAGGTTACAGAGTATTACTGAAAATATATTTCCTGTGCAAAATAAAAACCGTGATTTAAGAGTAACATGAAAAATACTTTTTTTCCTAAACATTTCGTGGGAAAGCTTAGGCAAAATAAAAATTAAACCGTCCAATCAATGACTCACACTAGGGCATGTGCTTCCTTATGAATCTATGGAGCACGTCAACAGACAGAAGAGGGAGGCAGGCCTGCCGTAGGGAATGTCCGGTCCCTGGATCATAGGAGGAGAGAATCTGCATTCAAAGACTGTTTAAAAGCCAGGAACTAGGCTTCTCTGAAAGAAAGGAAAAGAAGAGCAAATAAAGAGCTTACCCTTGGCTGCCAGTTCTCGTACTGCTTCTGCAGACTCGCACCGATGGTTTCCAGAGCTTTCTGAGGACCCATGGACAGAGGATCTGGGAGAACAATGAGAAGGAGAAAGGTTTTTATTTGTTCATTTCCTCCTCGCTGAACCTCCCTTTCAGAGTTTCCTCTTAGACGATTCACTTCAAAGTCACCTTTGACTAAAGACAACACACCAGAGCCTGAGGTTTCCCTGTGTTCAGCCTGACTTACAGAACCACTAAGCCTCCTTGAGAGGCTAAGAAACCACAACTCTTCATATTTCTAGGGAGAACTGGTTTTATTACTGGTCCCGTGATTGTTTCCTTTCATCCACATTTGTCATTTTAGCACCTATGGTTCTCTTGATGAGAATGAAAAGAGGAGCGTACAAAAAGCCAGCTTAAAACTCAACATTCAAAAACCTAAGATCATGGTATCCAGTCCTATCACTTCATGGCAAATAGAAAGGGAAAAGGTGGAAGCGGTGACAGATTATTTTCTTGGGCTTCAAAATGACTGAGGACACTGACTGCAGCCATGAAATTAAAAGACGCTGCCTCCCTGGAAGGAAAGCAATGACAAACCCAGGCAGTGTATTAAAAAGCAGAGATATACTTGCCAACAAAGGTCCATCTAGTCAAAGGCACGGTTTTTCCACTAGTCACATACAGATGTGAGAGTTGAACCATAAAGAAGGCTGAGAGCTGAAGAACGGATGCTTTCAAATCGTGGTGCTAGAAAAGACCTTGAGCGTCTCTTGGACTGCAAGAGGATCAAACCAGTCAGTCCTCAAGGAAATTAATCCTGGATATTCATTGGAAGGACTGATTCTGAAGCTCCAATACTTTGGCCACCTGATGCGAAGAGATGACTCACTGAAAAAGACCCTGGTGCTGGGAAAGCTTGAAGGACAAAGGAGGAGACAGCAGAGGATTAAATGGCTAGGTAATATCACTGACTCAATGGACAATCTAAGCAAACCCCAAGAGATAGTGAAGGACAGGGAGGCCTGGTGTGCTGCAGTCCACAGGGTCAACAAAGAGTTCAGACTTAGCAACTGAACAACAATAACACAACTGTGTAACCATGCAAAAGGAAGCAGAAAACAGTTTCAACAAATAGAAGCCATCAAATAGCTGGTCATGTCCTGTGTGTGAAGACCAACAGAGTAACTGCCAGAGCTGGTTGAAAGCCTCTAATTCCTGTACCCTCACTTCCACACCATGACCTTGTGGTCAGCACTCTGGCCACAGCTAATCTGTGGCTAAGAGAACAGAAATGGTTTCCTCTGTAAACAGATACAGGCCTGTCCAGGAGTCACACTCATCAGGGGCAGCTCTTAGACACATCCTCTAAAGAATCACGACAAAGACAACCGGAGGGAGGGAGTTCCAAAGGCCCACGCTGGAGAGGATGAAACCTACACCCTGTCCTCAGACTGCACCCTCTGGAAAGCCCGGCCCCCACCTGCCCCTTCCTCCCTTGGCTGCTCCCAGGGAGGGCATGTCAAAAGCGTGTGGGAGCTGGACAGAGCCGCACCGTGCTTTTCCATGCACCTCGCTAACGGCCCTCATCAGCAGTGGCAGCCGGACAGCAGCACGCACTCTTCTTCCCCCGGTCTTGGATCAAAATACAGCCACCTCAGGGAAGAGCAGCGACAGCTACAGAGTCCATCAGGCTACTACGATCAACAAAGTGAGGCTGTCACATCCAAACCACAAGAGTCCCTGTGGTCAATTAGTTTTATGGTTTCCTCCCAATAATATGACAGGGAATGGCAGGGGGGAGGGGAAGAGAAGGAAAGGATGAGGACAACTGAAATGGTGCATTTAATATGACATTTACTAAAATAAACAACTTAAGTAAACTAAAACAAAATCCCAGGTGGATACTGCTGACAATTTTATCAATCTGACATGGGTGAAGTAAATTTAAAATTGTAGTTCTATCTGAACAAAACACTTCTCTTCTAATGCCTTCAGAGGTTTCTACTTAATGAATGAAGGATTCGTGAGAGAGTAGGCGGGTGGGTGGGTGGGTGGGTGGATAAATGGAAGGAAGGAAAAGTAGATGGTAACTGGTTTGTGTAAAATTTTAGCTCTTCATAAATCTTGCCTGCAAGCTCTTCAGCATAACCCTCTGTATTTCATGATGCTTAGAACTTGACAATGACATGGACTTAGTCCAACATACCTCATAACAAAGAAGAGAAAGCTGAAGCTTAAAGTGGTCAGACAACTTGGTCCAAGGTCACAAAGGTTTTTGGTGGTGCTGGCATTCAGCCAATATAAGAAGTGGAGTCTTTTTACTACTCCCATCTTCTTCACATTTACACAACCTGACTACCACGTCCTACCCAATTTTCCCTCAAAAGGGCCTGCTCTCCATCACCACGACAACATTGGCCATTGCATGATGGTCACCACCACCATCAACTATGGTGGTGTTCGTCCCACCAGCGCTTCTCATGGTGACACTATAGAAATTCCCTGCTCCCAGTCAGTTCCCAAAGATGCTACAGGGGGCAGCGGGCAGGGAGCACAGCAGGGCTCACTGACCTATCTCCTCTCAATCCACCTGGAGACCAACCAGCCCGTGAGTCCTTCTAAAATACTGCTTCAATGATGTCACTCCCCACAAAAGGCCTACGGTGCCTCCTGAATGGTCCCACTTAGATAACATGCAAAATCAGCAAAGCTAACAGACTCTGTCAAGACAGGGGAGGCTTGGAGCGGGGGTGGCTAGAAGGTGACAAAACACAAGATGGGCTTCTGGCCACTGATAATACAGTTTCTTGATCTGGGTCTGCTCACCTTGGGAAAAGTTATCAACTATACACTTGGATCAGTGTACCCTCCTATACACATGCTATGCACAGATGCTCAGTCATGCAGACTCTTTAAGATCCAGTGGACTGTAGCCCTCCAGGCTTCTCTGTCCCAGGGATTTCCCAGCAAGAGTACTGAAGCAGGGTGCCATTCCCTTCTCCAGAGGGTCTTCCTGACCCAGGGACTGAGCCTGCATCTCTTACATCTCCTGCACTGGCAGGTGGATTCTTTTTACCAGTAGCGCCACCTGGGAACCCCACATATGCTGTACTTTAACACAAATGAAAAATTTAAAAACATGCAGAACTCACTGCTCAAGGTACATCTGTACTTCTCATAGCTTGTATTTAGTGGACATTTCCTAAGTATTTCTTCACTGAAATATGAATAGGGTTTAAACCAAAAGTCATAAGAGCAAGAGGCCTAGGCGCAGGCACAGGGTACACCCAACATCCAGCAGCAAGGCCCAGACAAGCCCAACCAGCTCCTTCTCCTCCCGGGGTTCATTCTCACCTCCCTGTGCAGCCCCCACCCCCGATATGGCCTGTTCCAACTCCACCGTGTCTGCTTTGTTCGAGGGGCCTGTCTCTCTTGTGCTGGTCTTGTCTAAAACTAAATCCTAAGAAGCATGACTACATTCCTATATATACCTCTGCACTTAACAGGTAGGTCTCCACCTAACATCCGTTGACCAACTCAACTATCCGTCAAGTCCAAGTCTGATGTAAGGATCAGACGACAGGCTGTGAAAATGTCTGTAAAACCAAGAGCTGCACGCAAAGGTTTTCTACCACTGTTTTTAGCTCATCGACACAGGTCTCTTAATATCCACATGTGGAGGGAAGAAGAAAATGCTTTTCTCTAAGAAATAAGAAAAACAAAGTGCCTCCCAAATATTTTCTTAGGATAACAGAATTCCCAAGCATACAATGAACTCACAGCCATCTTTCCTCTGAAACACGGCTACCGTTAGCTAGATGTAAAAGACATCAAGGCTAAATGACGCTCCCTCCCCTTCAGCGCTCAGCTCCTCTACACTCCGCTTTCAAACGCTGATCCTCTCAGGTACAGAAGTGCTGTTCTTTAGCGGGATTGTTTTTAGTTTAATGTGGGGCCATAAAACAAAACAGCCTCTCCCTGCTTCCCTGAGTGTCACCTCCCTGAAATAAACAGCATCTTATTGTCTAGAGGAACAGAGGGGCGGCACCCGTGTCCACACACCCCCACTCCTGCTGGGCAAGCCGTGGCTACACGCCTTTCCCCCTCCCTCACTGGAGCTGGAACCTGGGCCTTGGCTGTGCAGCAGTCCAGCAGGGAGGGCGGGCTGTCACTGCTGGGTAGCACAGTGCATCTTCTACTTGCTTATCCTGGCACCACAGGAAAACCTAAAGGGCCACTTCCAGGACACTTGGGTACATCCTCTGAGCCTCTGGAAGTAGGACTCTCCCCAACGTGTGTGGAGACTGTAGCCACACAGGTACACAAAAAGGGACTGGCAAGTAAGAATCTGCCTATTTCTCAAGTTTCCAGACCCTTTATCCCTACAGTCAGGGCAGTTTCGACCAGCAGTCTCGCCGGTTTGATGTGTGTCTGCAGTCATAAAGCAATGAACTCATAATCCCCACCCAGCCTCATGCACAGAAGCATGGTTCTTTCCCCTCTCTTTGGGGCGAGCACACAGGAGCAGAGGCAGCACAGATGTGGGAACAGCTCAGGTTCCTACCAAGCATCTCAGCCTGTTGGGTGGGGTGGGGAGGCGAGTGCAGGCCGATGGTCGCTGCTCCTGGCTGTGAACAGTCCCCAAGTGGAGCCCTGTTCATGCCCCAGTTAATCGCCCTCCAGCCAAGAAGTGGGTGCCATTATCAGCTCCATTTTGCAGAGGAAAGTAAGGCCCCAAATGGTTAAGTGATTGCTTGAGTGAAATAACTGGAATGAATAAGCTGAGGTCATGATGAGCGCAAAACCTTTGATTTCTGGTGACAGAGCACAAAATGCTAAGACCAAGTATAAAACATCGACTGGCTGCCTTCTAAACAGGAGCATCTTTTTAGGTTATTAGAAGGTACCAAGCCCTGCAAGGGGTCTTCCTCAGGACTCCTTTCCCAGCCATGACATGCTCCCGGCATACCATCCTGAAAAAGGCAGAACCAACTTGTCATCAAGCCTGGATCTCCCTGCCTCACCAGCCAAGCCATGAGCTCAAGTCGAATAAATCAGAAGTCTGATGATGAAAGAAACATTAACACAGACAAAGCACCGCTTCCCACAAAATGCTTATTAACTACAAAAGGGAAGGGGGGAAGTTCAGGTACCAACTTAATCAAATGATAAGAGAGCTACATACCCAGCAATGAGATAAATTCAAGTCATGTGCCATCTGATAGGATCCACGGGGGAAGGTGGATCTCTTCCATGACACTCCTGCCAAAGAGGCATAAACAAAATCTAATCCCAAGGAACCACTGGGGACATTCTGCTAAACAGAGCGCCTGTGACCTTCTAAGTGTCAAGGTCATGAAGGTTAAGGAAAGACTGAGGCCTGTTCCAGGCTGAATTAAACTAAATTAGGGACAATGTGTGAAGCAGGAAGAGTCTTTGTGCCGTAAAGGGCACATGTGGGGACATGTGGCAACCCTGAAAATGCAACCCAAGGCTTACCCAGTAGTGGGACATCCATGTTAATCCCCTGTCTGTGAGGACCAGGTTGTCATGAAAGAGAAATTCTTGTATGTAGCAATCATACATTAATAGATTTTGAAGTGATGGAGCATCATTTCAGCAGCTTACTTTCAAATGAATGAGGAAGAAAACTGCTTAGAGCTCCACATGCAACTTTTGAAAATGTTTTTTTCAAGATAAAAATTAACATATAGGCTGCTAGACACCATTACAAATTTGCTGATTCAAATCTCTAAGACTTTCCCCCTACCTTATCCCATATTGTTGAAATCACTATAAGGACTTGCTTTTTAATAAAAGCCAAATGAAAAATTTTCAACTCACTAAAGGCAATATGCCTTGCTGAATTCAAAATCTACTGAAATGATTACAAAGTAGATTGCCTATCTAAACTGCAGAAAAATTTGAAGACTATAACATTAAAAAAATCTATTCGTTTGCTGGATTTCACATCAAGAAGAAAGTAAGGGATTCTCTGCATTTTTATTAACACTGTCCCATAAATACTGATCAAAGAGACTATGTGAGATGTGAGGGAGGGTTCTTTGATTTCTCTTTGGGGGCAAGAGTGTAGAAAGCGAAGGATCCCTAGAGAACCTAATGAAAACCAAAGCCCCTCAGCCCGGAAGGTGCACTTCTCTACTCAGACACCAACACCCACACAATCCCCAGGAGTGTACACTGGGATCTGGGCTGAGAAGTTAGGTTTTTTAACATAAGAGTAGGAACAGAGGGAGGAAATAGAAAACAACTGATTAAATTCAGCTTTGACAAGGGGTAAATGAAGTGGAAACAGTCAGTGGTGGCTAATAAGAAGTCAATTTCAATCAGCACAGTCACCAAGGGATGGCAGAGAGCCAAGAAAGCATCTAAGAAAACTGGCCACAGAAAACAGCTACTGTCACTGGGTTGGGAGGACAAGGGGCCTGTGCTGCAGGCAGGAGGCTGTGAGATAAAGGCTGTCATCCTGAGATATCCCCAAACAGTGAAATAGGTAAGCAAAGTGGGGAAAAAAACCCTATTTCCCAATTCAGATTATAACAATTTGTAATTTTTACTGTTTAAAGCAGATAAAGGGAATTTCTGCTTTTGCTTAGACTAGAGAAAGCTGCAGAAAGGTGGGGTATGGATTGCCCAATGCTACCAACAAGAGAGAGCTGAAAATTCAGTGATGGACACAAAGGAAATTCATACTGTGATGCCTTCACTGGTAAATTATACCAAAATTTACAGAAGAAATGATACCCAATTCAACACAAACTCTTTCTTGAAACAGGAAAGATGGGAATATTTCTCAACTTGTTTAATGAGACCAGCATTATTTTGCTACCAAAACGAGACAAATATGTTGCAAGATGAGAAAACTATCAACCAACAACCCTCATAAGCAGAAACGCATGATTCCTTAATAGAATATTAGCAATCAAATCCAGGAACATATGAAAAGGATAAAACAAGTGAAGCTTATGCCAGAAATTCAAGGTTGGCTCCACAAGATCAATCCATATAATTCACCACATCAATAGACTAAAAAAGAAAAGCCAGGTTATTATCTCATTAGATGCTGAGAAAACATTTGATAAGATTCAACATGGATTCCTAACAGAAAATATCAGCAAACTAAGAACAGAAGTGAACTTCTTAACTCAGAAAAGACATCAGGAAAAAACTCTGGCTAGTGTCCTGTCTGTGGTGGGAGCCTAAAGCTTTCTCCCTGATGTTTTCTCTCCAGAAACAAGTGAGGGTTGTGCTGCCCCATTTCCAGTCAGCAATATGCTAAGATGCTCTGGAAAGAGGCAGGTGGGACTCCGTGTTGTGCAACTGAGGCACCTGCGTGCAGGTATCAGTGCTTCAGGGTTTTTTGGTTTGTTTGTTTTTTTAAGTGTATATAACTAGTACCAGGTACCAGATGCAGGGCAAATTTAAAGGAGAAAAATATATAATCCAATAGTCATCATTTAATCAATTTTTCCTGAGACACTCTCTCCACTGCAAATGGTAAGTGAATATATCTAAAATACCTCAAAGGTTATAAAACTGAGAGATGAAACAAAATTTTCAGATTTACACAAACCAATCACAGGCCAACAGTGGACCAACCCAGGCCCCGCCAAGCCAGGAGCTCCACGCAGTGACCCTGCAACAGGTGATAAGGGAGGGACCTGCACTTACCAATCCAGCACTCCAAACGCGCACAAGGGGTGGTCTTGACCACATCTGGAGGGTCCACACCGACATTCAGGCACAAAACTAAGGCAACACTGACAGTCTTCATCTGGAAACACAACAGAAAAAACAAATATTTCAATATGAACTTCCCTCATGAGTTTTCCAGTTGTTAACATGTTCCCAGACATACAGAGCCCTCTGCATTCCCTGCCAGTCTTCAGTCATCTGTCACCTGTGCCCCTCTTGGGTATTTCACAATCAAGACAGGGTTTGAGTCAAGCAGGCAGATGGAGACAGGTACATGGCAGGGGAAGCTAGCTTTTCTCAGGCTTTCTTAAGATATACCTCAGAAACAAAAGATCAACAGATGTAAACATTTTAAGACACTTGATATACTGTGCCAAACTACTTCACAAAAACTCTTGCACAAATTTGCACTCTGACCAGTTTATTGCTATTCTTATTATTTTAAATTGTTAATTATTTAATGAGAGGAAAAAAGTATCATACTGATTTAGTTTGCATTCTTTAGTATTAATAAGGCTGAATTTTTTTCCAAATATTTGTACCCTTTATCTTCTGTGGATCTTCTACTCATGTTTATACTACCGTTTTTGTTTACTAACAGTGAGCTTTGCTCATTGATTTTCACACACTCTTTACATATTAATGGTATCCACATTGTTGGTTGTAAATATTTCCCTAGTCTAGTGTTTGCCATTGGATTCCTTCCTCTTTCTTGATATACTACAGCCTTGGGCCCATCAGCTGACACACCTTCCTCCACACCTGCTCCTGCTCAGGTCCAGGGTCTCCGTGTGAGGAAAGGTCAGCCCCATCTAACCAGCTGCTCAAGCCAGAAATTTAGAACTCATCCTTCATTAGATCACTTGTTCAACAACTTGTCCAACCCACCAGGTGCCAATTGCAGTTTTTAGAAACTGAGGACACGTTAGTAAATCAAAGAAATAAAAATCCTGGGGCTTCCCTGGTGGTCCACTGGTTAAGACTCTGTGCTTCCACTGCAGGGGGCCTAGGGAATGAAGATCCCACATGCCACAGGGCATGGTCCAAAAAAAAAATAAAAAGAAAAATCCCTGCCATGAGTGGGGAGGCTGTCATTTCAAATAGGGTGGCCAGGAGGAAGACCACTTGAACCTCTGCTCCCTCCACCTGGGTCCTGAGCACCAGCGCCCACTGTGACCACCCGTCTAGCTCATTCATCCTGCTCCTAAATGTCTCAGAGTCTGTCAACTTCACTATCCCGACTCCAAGCCACCTCTACATCCAACCTGCGCTCCACCACTTTCCTAGGACCCCCTCTCCTGTCTCCCCCAGTCCAGGCTTTCAAACACATCGGCACACTGCCCTGTTTTCAGTCAGTCCCCCAAACCTTCAGGATTTACTATGAACTGCTCCACATGCTATTCAAGCCTTGTAAGCTTCAGCTCCTGCCAAACTCCCCACTAGTGTCGGGTCTCGCCCTCAGTCTCCGTCCTCAGTGCACCTGGCATGACTTCTGGGTCTTCGGACACATGCCCTTCTGTCTGGAGGGCTCCTTGCCTGGTCTTACCAGCTCGGGCTCTCTCAGGTTCAAACTTTCATTCCTTGCGGAGGCCTTCCCAGATCTCGTCAGGGCAGACCCACCCACTCAATGCCACCCCAGCATCTGTGCCTTCCTCTTGGCAGAGCCAGGCTGGTCCACATGCCTCTGTGCACCTGCAGCTCCTCCAAAGTCAGAGCTGACACACGGGAGCAGACACCTGACCCAGTGCCCATCTGCTGAGTGAGTGACTACAGGGATTTTCCTCTGATATTTTCATTTGCTTCATACTTCACCCTTTTAATCCAGCTAGATGTTATTTTGGTATACGGTACCAGGTGAGGATGAGATGGTTAGAGAGTATCACCAACTAAAAGGACATGAATTTGAGCAAACTCTAGAAGATAGTGAAGGACAGAGGAGCCTGGCATGCCTCAGCCCATGGGATCACAAAGAGTTGGACAAAACTTAGCAAATGACAACAATATAACCAGGTGAGGATTAATTTTTTCTCAAACAACTACCCAATGATGCCAATTCCCCCTGTTAAATAACTTACTCAAACTCACAGGTTTGTAGTAAGCATATATTCCACATAGACCGAATTCTATTTCTGGGTCATACCTCACTGACTTAAATAATTTATCCTCACAACATTTCACAGTGTTGGGAAACCCAGTTTTCTTCCTCACAGTTTTTTTAAAAACTTTTACTCAGCTCTATTTATATTCATCTATTTTTCCCCAAAATTAATTGCTGTTCAATTTCTTAATCCCATGGAGATGTTGATTAAAGTTGTTTAACCAAACTGCCTATTGATAACACTAAGTATTTTAAATTGTATTTTTTGATCGAACAATTTCACACATGAGGATCTGTCATAAGAAATGCAAATTATAATGAATCGTCTACATGTAATGATTTTCTTCACAGCATTTCTTATCATGGAAAACAAGTAGGAACGACCTAAATTTTAGGCAAATGAAGGAATATTTAAGCACACCATTTTATAGTCTTAACAGAATGATACTTAAATTCTTAAAATGTTAAATGAATAAAAATGGATTCAAAATACAAAAACATTACAATTAACATATAAACCAAACTTGGCAGGACATAACATCCTTATGATATTCTATTTTTCCATACAGGAATACAGTTTATTCAGATTTCAAGCTTATTCAAATTTTCTTTTAATTTTTCTCAGTAATGTTTTTATAGCTT
>SJYX01003174.1:208591-245745 GCA_006410675.1 Oreotragus oreotragus
ATTTTATTAATTTTTCAATCTTTTTCAATTTTTCTTTTATTTTTTCTAGGAATTGTTTTTATACTTTTCTCCCCAAGGTTTTCCTCTTTTGGGGGGGGAGGGGGGGGGGGATGGGAGGAGGCGGGGTGGTGCACATGCTGTACAGCATGTGAGCTCCGAGTTCCCCGACCGGAGACTGAACCCGTGCCTCTGCACTGGAAGTACGGAGTCAACCCCTGGACCTCCCGTTCATTTCTTTTAAGATTATTTCTGGATTGTTCATGACTATTTGGGAGCAACATGCTACAAACCATGTATTTTGCCAATAGTAGTTTCTTACTGATTGCTGAATTGTCAGAATAATGTTTAAGTCACTTTACTAAATTCTTAAACATAACTGCTTTTAGGCGACTCTCTCCAAGTGTTGTTAGCATACAAATATACTGTCTGTGAATAAAGATGAGTCTAGCTCATTCTTTTTAATAGATCACTCTTTTTCTTTATTAGGTCTCACGGCATTACACATTTCTCCCAAAATCATATTACTAATAATTACAAAATGATGACAGTGGTGATCTTTGCACTTGGTTTTAATAAAATTGTCATAAATGTTTCATCATTAAGAATGATGATGGTTACTGATTTGATATAATCTTTATTACATCAAGAAAATATTCCTGTTGAAAACAGAATTTAAAGTTATATGAGGAAAAAAGGAAGTATTTTTGTCTTTCCTCTCCCAACACCTGTCTCNATCTTTGCACTTGGTTTTAATAAAATTGTCATAAATGTTTCATCATTAAGAATGATGATGGTTACTGATTTGATATAATCTTTATTACATCAAGAAAATATTCCTGTTGAAAACAGAATTTAAAGTTATATGAGGAAAAAAGGAAGTATTTTTGTCTTTCCTCTCCCAACACTTAAAAAAAAGCATTTATTAATAATAATCTGTCTTTAAAGTAACTGCAACCCTGTGTCCAAAGACATACTGAATAGAGGAATAGTATCTTCCCAGAGACACAGACAAGAATCTTCTCGTTATGAACCATCACAAATTTTGGCTCCTTGACCTAACGTTAAGGGAAAAGGTTGAAAAATAATCAGAGAATAACAAAAATTTTATTTGTTAGTCATATTTAATTGATCAATATCAACAATTCCATACAGACAATTGATTGTTTTATAGCAAACTTACTTTTGTGTATAAATTGCTTAAAACGAGAAGCTTCTGGAAACCTTCCTGTGGTTTTCCTATTGCCTTGGTGAATAAAACTACTAGCACCTAGCATCTAGCACTAGCACTGGCATCTCTGTCCTTTGCTATACTTAAAATCAAAGGCATTTTTTTCTGTGCTCTATAATGTGGAACTTTGAGGTCTACATGAAGTGTTGGCTAAACCCTGGAGCAAGTTTTAAGTTGCTTCCTAAAAAAAATGTTGCTTTCCTTATAGCCATCTGAGGGCCCCCTGAGTGCAAGAGAAGCCTTCCATGGATAAAACATTCCGTATGGATCAGGGTCTCTGCTTAGACTGTCTGTGCCACCGCAATGTTTTGTCCTCAATCTGCAAAGACAGCCCACTCAGATCCTTCACCTCTTACGAAGCCCAGGTGAAGGACACTACACTCAGGGGTCTGCTCTAAGGCCCACCCCACCCACTGTGCCTCAGCCAACCCCCTGCCTGTTACAGACCCCTGAGAAAGGGGTCAAGCCGGCCTTCTGGGCTGACGAGAGCTCGGGAATGCCCCACATTACCCCTTTCTCTTACCTCCAGGAGTTAACACCTAGGTCTCAGGCCCAGTCATTACTGCCCATTTCTGAGCAAGAATGGCCTCCACATGCCAATGCTGACTCCCTATCTGGCACATGCTATGCAGTCACCAAAAGCCCGTGAAGGTGGTTGTGCCCCCACCTTAAGGAGGCATGGAGGGAGTAAGGAATTTGGAGAGAGGCACCAGGACTAAACCCTAGTCACTGGGATTTCAAAGCTCCATCGCTGGCATATTTGCTTCATCTCTCTGGGGTCAGGGAGGTGGTGCAGGGTGAGGCAGAGCATTTATGTAGCATTCCTGTGATCTCTGATCATAATCCTATTTCTCCCACCTCATCTGACACTCTAGAAAAATTGCCTTCCCTCTACCCCTAAAACTGTAGTTAATGAACTCAGTAAAATAAATAATTTCTAATTTCATTATAAAAAGTACGACCTCTGAGGCTCTCAAAGTCCTTAGACAGAAATACTAATGGAAGCACAATCATCGCTGTTTACTATCCTGCGAGGTGGCTCGTGGGCCTCCCCTCACCAGGCCTCCACCAAGTGCTGTGTTCATTACTAACCAAACATTACTGATAGCAACAGTTTCTCCGTGATTGCTTTGAAGGTGAGCAGCAGGAGAGCAGGGCCCTCAGAAAGTGTGAAATTAGCTCCACTCCATAAATGAAGACATGAAAGGAATTAATTTAATTCATCCTGGCTTATACAATACACACCTAACCTATATCCTGCCTTTTAGAAAACAAGGGGGAAAGTCTCAAGAATACACTGATACATGAATTAGAAACACGTATATGGCCTAACACTTAGCTACCAATTTAATTCCACAATTGGACCAAAGACATTACCAGCAACTGCCCTCAAGCCAATCAAATATGTCTGAGCTCCCCTGCAAACTATAATGGCATTGGCTTGATTTCAAATGTGGTGGATTTTGACTTCTTAGCTATACCCGAAAGTGTCCTTTTCTTATTTTATTTTCATTTCTATGGTAACCTCATTCCAAAAATTCTAGATTCATGCTTTTTAATAATACAGTTACAGCATTGAGAAAATGTAAGGGCTACCAACTTTAGTGTGCAAAAACTGCATAATAGTATATAAAATAATCATTTTGGACTTTAAAACAGTTCCTCCCCAATGCCATATAATTGAAGATGACAGAGTTATATCTCTAGAGGTTAATTTTGCATTTGAAAAGATCATCATTCTGAGAAGCTCTAAAACACTGGGATCACTAAAAATGTGTGACCTTCGACATGCTGTTTACTCCAATCTCTCCTGAACAACTTCCTCACCTTGAAATGATGCCAATGATCTCTTAGGTTCCAAGACTTCTCTGATCCTAAAATTTTGACTCCAGGATTGGCCTCTCTAGCCATACAGGATATATCCCTAAAGGCATGGAGCACGCTGCCTTAGGATTCTAGATTCAACCCAGAGGTCTCAACACTACCTTGGAAGAGGCTTGGTACAAAGGGCACCTGATGCTGTTGTAACAGCCTGGGCAGTTCCCTGTACGATCTGCTGGCATCAGAGTTTTGAAATTCATGACTTTTCTAATTTACAAAAGGATAATAGGGTATATATCCCATATGGCATATAACACATAGAGAAGGGTCTGGAGTAATATCCTATTCAAAGCTATTAAAATTTCCGCTGAAATGCACAAATACCCACTATCCAACAACCTCATACCAGCTCACAGCCCAGTTTTGCCCTCAAATGAGTTGTGAAAACATTCTCAATATTCAGAGCTTTTTGGATTTGCGTATTGGAGATAGGGGGTCTGTGGACCCAGATCACTGCCCCTACTGAAAGCCTCTGTATACTACTTTCACCTGCTGATTAAAAATACATTAATGTCTGTCACCAAAGAATTCAAAACAAAATCAAAAAGAATTCCTTTATTCGTCTCTTTCTATTCAATTATCTGATAAACCATATATTTTTTAAAAGACAGAGTGGATCAAACGAGTATAAATTCACAGGCTGCTGTGCACAATGACATCTAAGCTGTTATGCAGAATGAAGAAATCATGTAGGTTAAACTGGCCTATCACTGCTTTCTGCTCCCCAAACCAAGAGTCTGACTCACTTCTATTCCTTCCACCATGAACAACTGAGTGTCATGGAGAATAAACAGAAAGCAAGACTAGGGTTTGCCATATATGCCACAACATTCACTATTCCCCTGTTCATCTGAGGCAAAGCCACCCAATTCCCAGCAGTACTCATTAAGATTCAGAGCATCAAGCAAAAACTTTGAGCAGAGCCGAAGCTATACAAATACATAATTTATAAAGAAAGTCAGAAACTAGAACATACAGCAAACAGAGTAGATGCACCACAGGAAAAGTGGGGGGAATTAAGTTACTGAAGAAAAGGAAAAACTGGCTCGCCTCCTAAGTCTCATCCCAAAGACTGCTAGAAAGAAATGAACAATAAACCTAGCAAGAAGCACATCAAACAGAATTTTTGCAACCAAGACCCATAATACAAAACAAGATCTTCATCACCAGCAGCAACTGTATGAACTTGGGTAATCCTATTTGTCTGTTCCTTTGTTCATTTCAGTGGGAATTGGCAATGAGGGAGCGGTTCTTTAATGTATGAGCTCAGTTTGTTACCTTGAGCCACTGGCCTAATTTGGGTTTAAACACTTTTTTGAGGCCAAATTCTGTTTATAGTTCCCTGTCTAAATTTTCCACTAAATCCACCTTCACTCCTGTAAAATAGCCTAATAAAAAGGGAAGACACAAGAGGTAACTCTTCAACATGGAGAATCAGAAAGTCTCATCCAGAGATGTTGTCTCAGACGGGTGCAGAGCTCTCCCCTTCTTCCCTTCCCACTCCATCCGAATGCTGAGGACACGTGGAGCAAGAGTACTTCCAACATCGGAGACCCTTGGGAAATTTAGGTTTCTAAAAACCAAATTAAAGAACTGCATACAAAATAGGTTGATTACAGAGATCATAACTGCTTTAAACAAGCCAAAGAAATCCCTTCTCAAAGGAATACTACACTGATTCTTTTTGTGATTCCTTCATGAAACAGATGGTCTCCCCTTGGTGCTACCTTTGCAAACCTGGGCATCTGTGATGGGGGCTCTACATGCCCTCTGGTCTGAGGAGCCAGTCTACCTGCACTAATGAGCTGAGTGAGGAACCAAAAATGACGTCCTTGCCTTTTCTTGGAAACCCCTTTTGGGATGAAACTTAAGTGTGTACACACACATACACACACAATTAACTCTTCAGTTTGCTCCCTCATAAAGTGAAAATAAAAATCCTTGTCACAGAGGGATAATATGAAGAAGTTGTCTATACTGAAAAATTAACTTTAAATAAGTCGACAATATACAATCAATTCTGTTGAGGCCTCAGGGTCTGACTTGAGGGCACAGGTTAAAGAACACTGTGGGTCATGTGCTGGAACGTCTACAGGTCGCACACCTCTGTTGGGAGCTGGCAAACTTTGTAACATGGGCACTAGATATAGATCTCAATAAACTTGTTAGAAAAGACATCTTTTCAAAGAATGTTAAATAGCATGAGATATACCCAAACATAATCTGAGTAGAGAGAGGAGGTACACAACCAGATCCGTAATTCTTATTTCAAATATGCAAGTACGCATATGCTGAAGACACAGAGTTAAAAAACAAGATGTCACAAGTAGTTCTGATCCCTGGGGAGTGGAAAGTATGGATGATTCCTCTTTCTCTCTTTCTACCTGGTCCAGCTGTGTGTGTATTTTCAAACTTTCTACCATGAATATACATCATTTCTATAAGCAAATGGAAAGGTTATAAAAATTATTTTATCACAATAGTCAAGGAGTTTTTGCATGTGTGTGCATAGATGTATATATCTTCTTTATTGTGTCCTGAAAATAAAGAGAGTAGCTTGTTTGGTTAGCTGAAGCTTAGACTAGTATCCAAGGCAACGAGTGGGCCAGGATCGTGTGAGGAAATGCAATGTGGGTGATTCCCAGGGAACCTACGGGGACAGCACTATGCTAACCAAACTGAGCATGGCCTCATAATCAACAACACACCTGGTCTTGGCAAAGCAGGGAAAGCAAATGGCTCTAGTCTATGTCTTCTCCACACCTTCCCAGGTTAGGACACAAGGTAAGGCCCACTGCTAAAACTGCTTTCATGGGAAAAACAAGATTTTACAGTTCAATAAATGGATTGATTTCAAGGCTGTTTGGAGGTTTGTGTCATTTGATAAAACACTGAACTGCTGCTTTACCATTCCTAATGTAAATTACAATTAGCGGCAGCAGCAAGAGACTGAGTCGTTCATTCAGGACTAATTTTTCATCCCCTCTTCATTATCCAGCATATGTTACCCACAGTACCGATTTCATAAAAACAATTTCAAGGCAAACCAAAGCACACAGAGCTCCCATGCTGGCTGAAAAAACATACCCGAGGTGGTTGGAACACCTTGATAACAGGCATTTCACCACTGAAAGACTGAGGATGCTACGTGTGGCTGTTTTCTTCTAGCCCCGTCCAGCCTCTTGGTTGGGCCACCATATGATATGAAGCCATTCTCAAAGGTCCCACAGCTCCAAGCAGAGGGCAGGGCAGATTCTGCTAATGGAGACCTTGAAGAGCATCAGCAGCAGGAACTGGCAGGCGGGCCCCACTAAGCCATCAAGGCAGAAGCGTGGCTACACGGATGTCTTTCAGGAAGACTAACCCATGACAACAGCTAACACTTACTTGGGAAGGAAGAGGTTGAACGAAGGGAAATTAGCCAGGAAACTGCTACAGAGAAACAAGAAGACGTGTACTGGGTACATGCAGGGAGAGTGGGGAAGAAAGAACCCTCTATTTCAAAGAGAATAGGGGATAGCATGTGCTGCTAAGCGGGTGCTGGAGATGAAAGGCACGAGGAAATCAAAGGTCCCGCATGGCTGCAACTCTGTTAATAAGCCGTCATTTAAAAGCACACATGGGAAACCACGCAGTAGACATCTGCCATCTGACTCCCCATAACCTTCTTAACACCTTCTATACGTCTTGATAACCTCCTATGTTGTGGGCCCCACCTTCCCAAAGTAGAAAGTAATGGTCTCAGACTCTCTTGCAGCTAAGGGCCCAGCATGTGGCCTGGGGTCCTCCAGACAGATACATCTGCCTAAGAACCGGGTTCTGAATCCAGTAATGCCAAGTTATCCCCCCACAGGGAACTCTGTGGCTGAGGCACCTGGCTCTGGAGGGCACCAATGTACCAGTGGTTCAGCAGCTACAGAAGCCCCCTTGGGGTCTTCCTAACCTCAGGGTCTGGCCCTGGGTCCTCCCAGGGATCTTCAACACATTTCTTTTCTGCTTATCCTCACAGCATGCACTCCAATGCCTATAACTAAGAATCCGTAAGGCTCTTTAGGGGTGAAAATATTCAGAGGGCACAATCATCATTGGATTTAAATATATGGGCATCTTATACTAATCACTGCTAGAATCAAGATTGCCGGGAGAAGTATCAATAACCGCAGATATGCAGATGACACCACCCTTATGGCAGAAAGCAAAGAACTAAAGAGCCTCCTGGTGAAAGTGAAAGAGGGGAGTGAAAAAGCTGGCTTAAAACTCAACATTCAGAAAACTAAGATCATGGCATCTGGTCCCATCACTACATGGCAAATAGATGGGGAAACAATGAAAACAGTGACATACTTTATTTTGGGGGGCTCCAAAATCATGGCAGATGGTGACTGCATCCATGAAATTAAAAGATGCTTGCTCCTTGGAAGAAAAGCTATGACCAACCTAGACAGCATATTAAAAAGCAGAGATGTTACTTTGCCAACAAAGGTCCATCTATTCAAAGCTACGGTTTTTCCAGCAGTCATATATGGATGTGAGAGTTGGACTATAAAGAAAGCTGAGCACTAAAGAATTGATGCTTTTGAACTGTGGAGTCCCTTGGACAGCAAGGAGATCCAACCAGTTCATCCTAAAGGAAATCAGTCCTGAATATTCATTGGAAGGACTGATGCTGAAGCTGAAACTCCAATACTCTGGCCACCTGATGAGAAGAACTGACTCACTGGGAAAGAATCCGATGTTGGGAAAGATTGAAGGCAGTAGGAGAAGGGGATGACAGAGAATGAGATGGTTGGATGGCACCACCAACTCAATGGACATGAGTTTGAGTAAGCTCTGGGAGTTGGTGATAGACAGGGAAGCCTGGCGTGCTGCACTTTTGGCTCCAGTCTGACACAGACTAGCTGTGTCTAAGGAAGGGAAGAAGGAAATGAAAGGTAAGAGCTGAATCACCACTGAACCATCACCACCAAGAATCTTCCTGAGTCCTAAACACAGTCAATCTGAAGGCACCAAAAGTTGTATCTTAACCTCACAGTAATTTAGATCTAAAACTGGGTTCTTGCAACTCCTTTCCCTTTGATATAAAAATGGAACCCACTAAATTCTCAGTACAGCGCTCCCTTGCCTGCCCGCCCTGTATCTCTTACAAGTGTCCTACCCTAATAAACTCTTCCCTTACCTCTCATCCTGCCTCTTGCTGAATTATTTCTGCACCAAAACAGAAGAACCTCTGCTCTACTGAGCCCTGAAATGTGCTCTATGGTTTCAGGACCATGGTTAGGGACACGCACAGCAAAGACTGCACACCTGCCAGGAGATGAGCTTCAGCGTCAGGGCCCACGGAGGGTCCCTGGCTCTGAGGAACTGTGGTGATGTTTAGGTACTGTGAAATCTGATATACATACACACTTCTATATATTGGAAATAACTATTGGCTCTAAGTGGAAGACCCAAAGGTTTTCATTGTATCCTTCTTTCAACTTTTCTACTTGTATCAAAGTTTTTCAGACTAAAAGTCTAGAGGCAATCTACGTTGAAAAAATGAAAACTGATCACAAGAATCCAAGCAAAAATATACCCCATGGCTTGAAAGTAGTTCCCAGGTAATAGAAGGCATTTTTGTTTCCATGAGAGGACAGTTCCGGAAACCATTCTCCCCAGCATACTGCACAAAGAGCTGCCTCACGCTAAAGGTCCACAGAAAAGGCAGGGGGCCCACAACATCCACACAACTTTCCTGTTCAGCTTAGCTGACGGGGAGCCCGACAGTAGCCTGAGCCCAACACTAAGCCTGGAGGTCAGAGAACTTTACAGGTTTCCCTTCAGGAGTGAGTTCTAACTCATGGAGGACGGCAGTACTTCCTGTGGCCTTCTCTTTATCAGTAAATCTAGACTCTCCCTCAGCTCCCAGCATGTGAGTCAAAGGACCACTCAGGAAGCTCTACCTCACATGCCCACCCTCTCACAGACTGAGCTGCACCGAGAACCACAGACACATGGGTGCAGTGTGAGAGCACCACCTTCTGCCCTTCCCCAGGCAGAGGTCCCACACGTGGCACCTCCCCAACCAGCTCCCTCCCTGCACCAGCACCACCAGCAGGACACCTCAGCGTTCTGTAACTAAATAACTCACAATAGCAACCAAACACTTGCTCACTTTAATAAGCGAAGGAAACTGACAACAGTGGAAACATTCCTCAGTACAAGAACAAAATTCAGTAATGCTTTCCATCTATATCATCATCGTGTTGTATAATCAAGCCTCTGCTGCACAAACCAATACTAGGAAACATTTCATATTTTGCTTAGTTGATTGTATAATGAGAACAGTAAAACTGAACATGTGGAGAAGAAGGGAGGAGGGAGAAGGAGGGAGAGAAGGAGTGGGGAGGCCACTCCTGCTAGGAAGTCTCTTCCCCTGCTGAGTGCCTTCACCCTCCTGCCCTCTGACCTCTGCTTGTCATCACCCCTGCTTCCCACAGCCCCACACCTGCTCCATTTGTGCCGCCTCCTATGTGAGTGAGTTGCACTGACGATTACCCAGCTCTAAGTCTGGACACTTCACCCCAATCTAATGTTCTCAGATTAATGTCCACACATCCCATCTCCATCCCCTGGGTTCAAGCCTCAGCCTGTCTCTCCTCCATGACTCCAATGGCTCCCCTCCAATTCAAGCTCCTCTAATACATCTCCATTTTTAACACCATAGATGCCTTCCACACTGACAGCTTAACTATGCCATCCCATCATCCTGGACAGCAGTGCACGGCCCCAAAGGATCACTCCTTTACATTCATATATGCAGCCAATGGGCTTTCCTCGTGGCTCAGATGGTAGAGAATCCATCTGTGATGTGGGAGATCTGGGTTGGGAAGATCCCCTGGAGGAGGGCATGGCAACCCACTCTAGTACTCTTGCCTGGAGAATCCCATNAGGATCACTCCTTTACATTCATATATGCAGCCAATGGGCTTTCCTCGTGGCTCAGATGGTAGAGAATCCATCTGTGATGTGGGAGATCTGGGTTGGGAAGATCCCCTGGAGGAGGGCATGGCAACCCACTCTAGTACTCTTGCCTGGAGAATCCCATGGACAGAGGAGCCTGGCGGGCAGGGCCATAGTCCAGGGGGTCACAAAGAGTCGAACCCGACTGAGTGTCCAAGCACAGCACACACGTAGTCAACAGCTCCCCAATGTACAACACTCTCTCACACTCTTTGCCTTTTTTCTGCTGGATCACCCTTTGCTTTATTACATGTGCATACATGCATGTGTGCATGCACACACATGCTGCATGCATAGGAGAAATTTCCATCTCTACACCTAACTGTAAATATTGATTTGTTTAAAAAAAAAAAAAACCAGAAGAGAAACAAATAGCAAAAACTAGGAAAAAGAACAAAAAAATACAGACAAGCACTTTCTAAAAGAAAAAACTCAAAAGGCCAATACACATACCAAAATCTTTATATCCTCCCTATTTCTCAGAGAAATAGATGAGATACCATTTCACATCATAGGACTGGAAAAGACTTTCCAGTCCGACAATACCTTTACTTGCAAGGTTGTGGGTGAAGAGGAGCTCTGGACACTCCTGGATGTGAGAGCATGAACGCACTGCTCCCTGGAGAGGATTCTGGCGACATGATGGAGTGGAAGGGTGTGTGTGTCCCACAGCTCTGTTCTATTATAGCAAATACCGTAGACATACAGTCACACAAATGCAAACATAGGCACGATAAGGACGTTCACTGGGCTCTGTCTTGAGAAGTGAGAAAATTAGAAACAACCTAACTGTCTAACAAGAGGGACTGGATGCTTGTGCATAGAGCTCTTCTCCACAGGGGATAAATGAAAGATTTGTACTGAGATATCAATGAGGCCACAAATATTACTACATTTTTTTCAAATGAATGCAAGGATTGGAGAAGAGTTTATAAAAATATGAACGTGAAGGGCAACACAGAGACTCCTCTGACTGTAGAAGAATGAGTAGCCCATCCATGAAATCACCGTGGCCATGTGTCCAGAAGAGACAGACAGCAGATGGGAAAATCTGAATCCAGCACATTAGGAAAGATTTCCACTTTTCCGGGAAGAACCACTCCACCCCATTCAATGCTGATGAGATGACAACTGGAAACAGAGACCGTACTGTACGCAATGTCTCCTCAGCTTCAGCGTCTCTGGCTCAAGTCACAAGCTGCCTCACAAGCTTCTGCTTTGCTGTTTTGGGTGCCTTAGTCCCAAACTTGGATCCAAGAGTATGAACTATGTCATCACATTCTTGCAAACTCCTTCCAGTGTCAAATGAAACACCATGTCAAACAAAAGTTAGCACAGGATACAGGCCGACTGGACAAACCGACTATTACACACTGCAGACATTTGAACTATTACCATGCTACCTGAGTGCCTCTCAAAAGCAGCCACAAAAATCCCCTGGCTGGAAACAAGAATCTTCATGCTCTTGTAAGAGCAAATTATGCTGTGCTTTGAGAATATCTAATGAATCTGTGACATGATGACCTGCTCCCCTGCTGAACCCCATCTTCCCAATTCCACCTCTGTGAGAGCCCATTCAAACAAGAAAAAACATCATCAAAATTCAAATTGCATGGAGCTTCTCTCCTTCTACAGAAGAGTTCCTAGATACCAGCACCATCAAGGATGAAAAGATAAAAGTTAAAAGCTACACAATCTAAGACATTACTCAAATAAAATACAAACCTGGGTATACTTCTCCTCATCACAGAGAAGCACCACAAATGGCCCCTTAATTAGCCATAAATCCAAGGTGTCACACACCCGCCTCGATGACCACAAATGTACTAGCCTATAAGAGGACCCGCAGCTGTTAAGGCAAACATTTAAAACAAAAAGTTGGAAACTAACAGTGCCTGCTAGCATTTGAAGACAGGAAAAAGGGAAACTGAAGAAGAAAATTTTATAACAGATATAGCCAAAAAGATAAACATATTTCTGTCTGACATTTTTTTTTTAACATTTGTAAAGTAACGATAGGTCAAGCCTCTATTACTGATTCCAATCCCAACTTGAAAGATGTGAGAATGAGGACATGCCAGGGATAAGCAGATTTCCTGAAAATAAAATGTAAATATGAATGTAAACAAAATAGCTGCCCCACAGAAATTGCTTCCAGAGGACCCTGGTTTCCAATGTGCGTTTCTTCACAACCTGAATCCACATTAATAAACCCTTTCCACCTAAGAGAGCATGAACTAACATTCAAACTAATCTGCCCAGCCTTTAGTTTTAAATGGCAATACAATGAAAATGATAACAACCATAAATCTTATCAAAACTTAAATTTATAGTGGTCCCAAAAAAGTAAATATTATATTTTAGTAAACTTCCTGGCCAAACTCTCCAAAACACTGCGTCCCAAAACAACAGGGCAGCTGGTTGATGGCCAGAAGCCTCATAAGAAAATTTCAACTAGCTTGGCAATATTACTAAAAACATCATACCACATACCTTGTAAACGGAGGGAATACACAACCCATAAAAACGCTTCTGCTGAGATGGTGCGGCCGACTTCACTCAGTAACTGAACACCCTGCACAAGATCACAGCCGTCTAACACACTGCAAGCCCTCTCCATGGAGAACCACAGATTTTACTGCAAGTTTCCAGACTCCCATGTGTTGCACTTTAAGAAGTAAGTGGGGGGTGGGTATAAGGGTCGATTTCTTTTTATACAATCAGAAAATCCATCTGAATCCCACTATGACACTGCAATAGAACCCCAGAACAACCCACTTTATAATAAGTTGTAAAAGTTTAAAATCCTAGCTTCCTTCCCCTAATCTGAGCAACTTTTAGGCTACAACAACTTCAAAGGCAGAAAAGCCAATTCCAACTTCTACCATGTTTTATTTAAAAATAAATAGATATATATATAGATTATAAACAAGAGAACAAAGAATCATGATATTGACCCTTTGCCAATTCCAATCAAATAATTTTGAAGAAAAAGTCGATGCGCTCTCAAAGGTAGATTTGTGTAGTGTTGAGTGCCTCTCTGTAACACTCAGTCAAACAATCAATTAATCCAGCTGGAAAACAAAGTGAACAGAAAGGATTACCATTGAATTCAGGTGCTAGTCGCATATTTTCTTTTTCTGACCCCCAGAAATCGATGGACATGAGTTTGCGCAATCTCCAGGAGTTAGTGATGGACAGGGAAGCCTGGCGTGCTGCAGTCCATGGGGTCGCAGAATCAGACAAGACTGAGCAACTGAACTGAAATGAGTTGCATATCTTCTCTCTTTTTCTGACCCCCAGGCACACACACACAGAGGCCATTTACAGAGCTCCTGATGAAGGTCCTCATAAAGCCCTAGCTCTAACTTCTGAAATATACATAAGCTAAAGTAAAAAAGGGATAGTTGTCACCAGAACAGATGTTGCAGGGTTTTACCTCTAAGCGTTTCATGGGAAGAAATCCCACTCACCAAATGGCAGTCACCACAGAACCAAGTGCACCACTGCTGATTAACATCCACCACACTTGAGAAACGAAGGAGAGAAGAGCAACCCTGTGATGGATATGTTTAATTAAAACATTCAGTTTTCAGTAATAGCTAGTTCCCTCTGCTGGTTTTTAAAGGCTTTTATTCTTGAGCTGTGCTCCAGCCCTAGACAAGCTCTTCCACACACAGGGAGGGCACACACATTCCTGCTTTAGGTGGGAGAAGGGAAATGCTGCAAGTATTTCTAGTGTCACGTGGCTGAGGTGTGTGTTTTGCCCCAAAGCAAGCACTTCACGTAAAGCATTACATGGCAACAACAGCAGCACAGAAAGGAGTCTGTCTTTGGTGGCTGGAAATGCTGGTGTCAGGTTGAGAATTCTCCTCCCACATTCAAAGAACTTAAAGGTCATTAAACACCATTTTTGTTTCTATAAACCAGAAGCCCTCAACCTTTTTGGTCTCAGGACCCCTTTACACTCAAAAATTACAGTAGATATCAAAGAACTTGTCTGCCAATTATAATAATATTTATCATGTGATAAGTTAAAACTGAGGATTTTTCATTTTTATTAATTCATTTAAATTAATAATTATGTCTATTATGTATTAATATAAATGATATACTTTATTTTTAGAAATCTCACCAAACAAACAAACAAACAAAATTTTAGTGAGAAGTGTGGCAATGTTTTTATTTTTGCAAATCACTTTGATGTCTGACTTAATAGAGAGCAACGGGATTCTCTATCTGCTTTTGTATTCAGTCTGTTGCTGTATATTCTTTTGAAGTATACAAAGAAAATCCAATCTCACCTGAGTAGGAAGCTGCATATATATAGATAGTCTTCTCAAATAATTGTCAATATTTTTTGATACTACACCAAAACTCAACAAGTGGTAGTTTAACAAAGGGTATCTGCAATGTAGATTCTGAAGCCACTTCAAGACCCTTTTCCTATTCTGTTACACTAAATTCCAGCATTTTACCTTGTGCTCTAAGTGGCTCATTAACCCACATGTGATTTTGCAACATCATGAACTGGTCATCTAGAAAAGACTGGGTCACCGAGAGGTGTGGACCTTCCAAATACTGACACAATTCATTCCTCAACATCAAACCATCACGTTCAGCACCATCATGATTGGTCTCATCTGAAAAGGCTTTAGATAGTGGGAAGCTGTCAAATACACAGTGGCAGATACAAGTTTTTCAACCATCTAATTTTCAGTCAAAGCTCAAATTTTATCACTGGCTCAGTTGTTTCCCTTGAAGCAACTGCCTACTTTTCATTTTGGAGAAAATTCTTACAGTTGTTCTTTCAAGGAAAAACAGTGGTGGCGAGGGCGGGGGTGGGGGGACCAGTTCAGCTCACAACTTGACTGCACAAATGCTTTTCATTAAGATAACCATCACTTTCAATATGCAGCAGAAGAGCTTTTGGCATACTGTAAGTGGTCTAAAGGGTCAAGATTTAACAGTCTCTTCCCGCTTCATCTTAATTAAAAGCGGCATTATTTTTTTACTGCAAGTGTGAGACTAGGAAGAACACAACGTCCAGCCCAGGGTGGGGTGGCTGCCTGACTCACACTCAGACAGCAGCTTCACCTGCCACTCCTGTACCATCTGTGCACATGTCAACACAGAGAAAAGCCACCAACGTCTCAGTAACTGACCTTACAGAACCTGGAAGGATCATGGAGGACCCTCAGGAGTCTGTGAACACACTTTTGAGTACTGTAGTACTGAGTTTGTAGGAAAGTGAAAACATAATGCACTGGATCTTCTTTATTTATCACAAGACTTGCAAGAATACTTAAAGTGAATGTTCCTAGAGAGCTGTCTGTCCCAATAAATCAGGAGATTTAGTGTTCTGTCAGGACACTAAATAATCATGGAGGAAAATGGAAAGTTACCAAGCTACAGCTTACTAAGATCTATTAGGTCAGAGATGGCAATAAATGATCTGTCCAATAAAGGCTATTTTACAAACGACTTGCTCACTTGTGTGATACTGTCCCATCACCTCTCCCACAGTGCACATCCCAAATCTGCCCTCCTCTTGCCATCTTGCCACTACCACCTCGGGGCAAGCCACCAGCAACTCTTACCCACAGACCAGAGCAGCCTGAGTCTCTCCTATCTGCCCCTACAATCCATTCTCCAGTCTCTTAAACAGAAACCAAATGACACCACTCCTCTGATAAAACCCAGAAATGGATCCCTAACACACATAAAGTAAAAGTAAAGTCGCTCAGTCGTGTCCGACTCTTTGTGACCCCATGGACTGTAGCCCATCAGGCTCCTCCGTCCATGGGATTTTCCAGGCAAGAGTGCTGGAGTGGATTGCCATTTCCTTCTCCAGGGGATCTTCCTGACCCAGGAATCGAACCCGGGTCTCCTGCATTGCGGGCAACACACATAAAACAAAGTCGAACTCCTTACCAGGGTCCACATGCCCCAGCATGACAGTCCAAGCCAAATGCTCTTTAGCCTCACCAGCTAACAGCGAGTCTAGCCTTCTTTTTATTCCTCTCCTGGGCCACACTCACTCCAGCCTCAGGGCCTTTGTATGGGAAGTACATGAAGAGATCACAGCTGGGGAGGACAGGGCAAAGCTGCACTGGTCGGGGGAAGGCATAGCCATGAATGCACAGAAAAGAAGAAAAGCTGAGAATAAATGAATAAGCATCAATCACAAGAAGCTAGGGGCAAAGAAGATAAACCCAAAGAAAGTAAAAGGAAGGAAATAAAGATCAGATATTGACAAAACAGAAAATACATACAGAAGAAAAAACTGACAGCGACACAAACTGGCTCTCTGAAAAGACTAAACTCCAGTGCAGTACCTCCCAACCTTCTTTTCATCACTGACCCCTGAAGAGTCTTTCTAAACATTTTTTTCCTGATGGCTCTCCCCATAAAATTCTAATACTGCAGAAATACTGCCTACCTGTCAACAGGAAGCACACCTGTGCTTTATGCATAAAGAGTAAGAATTTTTCTGTCCCCTCTACCAAGAACCAACTTCCCCCCTTGAGGCAGTCTGGCCCCTGTGGAGAACAGATGCTTCTGTGGGACCAAAAGAAATGGCACAGATAACCATTATCAAGAATAAAAGAGCGGCTCTAGGGACACTGAAGAGAGGAGCACCTTTTGAACAATTTTATGCTACTCAATCTTTTAACTTTGTTAAATAAAAAGTAAAAAAAAAAAAATAAAAAGTCAAATTCCTAAAAAAAATACAACTTTTCAAAACTAAACAAATCGTAACAAAAAACATTCACAGAGATGGCGCTAGATTTGGATGATTAACTGGAAAGTTCTACAAATACTGCTGAAAGCCACAGAAGAAATAAATAGAAAACACTCCCAAAACTCGTATTTTTATGCTATTAAAACCTTGGTATTAAAACCCAACAGACAAAAAATAAAAGGGGAAGAGAAGAGGCAACCTCTCGTTGAGAACATAGATAAAAAAATCTTAAGCAAACCAAACACAGCATGAGACATGATGTCCAAGCAGGGTCATATCTGAAACGTGAGACAGGTTTCAGCACTAACCACACTGCAGAACACGAGACAGACTTTTGGACATGGGCTGCAGGGAGGACAGAGCGGGTGAGACGAATGGAGACAGCAGCATGGAAGCACACACACCACCCTGTGTAAAACAGACAGCCGATGGAAATCTGCTGAATGACTCAGGAAACCCAAACCAGGGCTCTGTAAGAACCTAGAGGGCTTGGAAAGGGCAGGGGCGGGGCAGGAGGTTTAAGATGCAGGGGACAAATGTACACCTATGGTTAATTTATGTTGATGTATGGCAGAAATGAAACCAATATTGTAAATAAATTTTTAAAAACTGTGTGTGTGTTTGCACACGCACATGTGTATACAGGAATACATCAACTTTACCATATTAACAAATTTAAAGAAAAAGAAAAAGCATATGATCACCTCAATATATGCAGAGCATGCATGTGCATGCTCAATAGATGCAGAACAAGTATTTAAATAAACAGCACTGCAACATATACATTACCATATGTAAAACAGAGAGCCAGTGGGAGTTTGATGTATGATGCAGGGCACCCAAAGCTGGTGCTCTGTGACAACCTGGAGGGATGGGGTGGAGAGAGAGGTGGGAGGGGGGTTCAGGAGGGAGGGGACACATGTATGCCTAAGGCTGATTTATACCGATGTATGACAAAAACCATCACAACACTGTAAAGTAATTATCCTCCAATTAAAATAAATAATTATTTTAAAAGAAAATTTAAAAAAATTTAATAGCCACTTAATATAAAAACTCTTGAACAAGAAAAAAAATTTCTTAACTTGATCAAGACAGTCTACAAAAAGGTATAGCAAAAATCATCTTTCACAGTGAAAGACTGAAAGCTCCCCCTTTGAGATAATAAGCAAGCTAAGAATATCCCCACCCCTATTCCACACCAATCCTGGTCAGAGTAGCACAGTTAAAAACAGAAAAGGAAAAGTACACAAAAAGACTGGAACAGAAAAAAACACATCTGTCATTAGCTGCAGAAGACTAATTATGTTTACAGAAATCCAAAAGAATATGTGGATAAATACTCAAATTAATAAAAGCATTTGGCAAGGCTGCTGGATACTAAATCAGTATATAAAATCAACTGCATTCCCACACACCAGAATAAACAACATAATGCTTCTAAGACACCATCAAAATGGCATTTAAAAATTCAAATATCTGAGAATAAGCTCAACAAAGACATGAAAGACTTCTACATAAAAAATTAGAAAACTTAAGTTTGAAAGATCTCAATTCTCTGAAATGATCTATGGAACTACAGATTCAATTAAATCACAACCGAAATCTTGACAGTTATTTTGCCCTCTTGGTGGAATTTGACCCATTGATTCTTAAAACATATATGGAAATGGAAAGGGACGAGAAGAGCCAAGACACTCCAGAGGAAGATCAAGAGGAGACCATCTGCATTTCCAGATTACCTGAAGCTTTAGGGATAAGGAAAGAGTGACACTGGCACATAGAAGACAGGTCCCCAGAACTGCACTGAAAGACCAAAAAAATGTCCACGCATATTCAGCATTTGATTTATACCAAAGACAGTGCTGCAGGGGAATAACAGAGGTCCTTGGCAATAAAAGGTGCTGGGGCCTTTTCGCATATTTATATGAAACAAAACAAAATAGTACCCCTACCTCACACCATATGCAAGAAGCAATGGTGAGTAGGCAATAGACAGCTTGAATGTAAGAGGTGGACTATAAAGAAAGCTGAGAGCTGAAGAATTGATGCTTTTGAACTGTGATGTTGAAGAAGACTCTTGAGAGTCCCTTGGACGGCAAAGAGATCAAACCAGTCCATCCTAAAGGAGATCAGTCCTGAATATTCATTGGAAGGACTGATACTGAAGCTGAAACTCCAATACTTTGGCCACCTGATGTAAAGAACTGACTCCTTGGAAAAGACCCTCATGGTAGGAAAGACTGAAGGGGGAAGGGGACAGAGGATGAGATGGTTGGATGGCATCACCGACTAGATGGACATGAGTTTTGGAGTAAGCTCCAGGAGTTGATGATGGACAGGGAAGCCTGGTGTGCTGCAGTCCATAGGCTTGCAAAGAGTCAGACATGACTGAGTGACTGAACTGAACAGACAGTTTGATTATATAATTTACCCTCCAACCTGATATTTTATTATAGAGTAAAAAAGGATGCTATGAATAATTATTCTAAGACAGCAGGTACTAACTAAGACTGCCCTCAGCACACTGGGACTTATGGTCATCCTAGTTACAGATCTAAATATAAACAGCAAAATTATAAAGCTTTTAGGATACATCAGAGGACAGAGTCTTGACCATAGGAAAAAACATAACCATAAACCACAGGGAAAGTACTGATACATTCAGCTACAATATAATTACTTCTATCACAGGGCTTCATAAAAAGATGGAAAACTCACATCACAGAGTAGGAAATGTGCCACATATCAAACATATTTAAAAAGGACTTAACCTAGTAACATCCAAAGAATTCCCACAAATCAATACAAAACAACAAACAGAAAAATGAGCAAAACCCTGGATAGGCATTTCCGGCAACAGCCTAGCCTAAATGACCTGTTTAAGTAGACGAAAAGGTACTCAATTTCATTAGTCACAAAAGTAGTGAAAATTATCTTTAATTTTATTGAAATATAGTTGATTTATAATGTCATGTTTAATTTCTGCTATACAGCAAAGTGACTCAGTTATATGTTCTTTTTCATATTCTCTTCCATTATGGTTTATCACAGGATATTGAATACAGTTCCCTGAGCTATACAGTAGGAATTTGTTGTTTATCCACCCCACATATAATAGTTTGCATCTGCTAATCCTAAACTCCCAACCCTTTCCTCTTCTATGCCTTGGCAGCCCCAAGTCTGTTTTCTATATTTGTGAGTCTGTTTTTGTTTCACAGGTATGTTCATTTGTGTTCTATTTTAGATTTCACATATAAATGATATCATATGGTATGTCTTTCTCTTTCTGACTTTGCTTTAGTATGATAACCTCCAGATCCAGCCATGTTGCTACAAATGGCATTATTTCATTCTTTCCATGACAGAGCAGTATTTCTGTGTGTGTGTGTGTGTGTGTGTGTGTGTGTGTGTCCACCCATGTTGCTACAAATGGCATTATTTCATTCTTTCCATGACAGTGTGTGCGTGTGTGTGTGTGTGTGATACAGCAACTCTATTTTTAGCTTTTTGAGGAACCTCCATACTGTTTTCTATAGTGGCTACACCAATATACATTCCCACCAACAGTATGGGAGGGTTCCCTTTGCTTCATGCCCTCTCCAGAATTAGTCACTTGTAGATTTTTCAATGATGGCCATTCTGACTGGTATGAAGTAGTACCTCTTTGTTATGATTTGAATTTCTCTAATAATCAGCAGTGATGAGCATCTTTCCAGGTGTGTATTGGCCATCTGTATGTCTTCTTCGGAGAAATGTCTATTTAGGTCTTCTGCCCATTTTTCAGTCAAGTTGGTTTTTTTTTTTTTGTTTCTGTTATCGAACCATAGAACTGTTTGTGTACTTTGGAAATTAAGCCCTTGTCGGTCGCATCATTTGCAAATATTTTCTCCCATTCCATAGGTTGTCTTTTTGTTTTGTTTATGGCATCCTTTGCTGTGCATCACGGACTCGATGGACTTGAGTCTGAGTGAACTCCAGGAGATGGTGATGGACAGGGAGGCCTGGCGTGCTGCAATTCATGGGGTCGCAAAGAGTTGGACACGACTAAGCGACTGAACTGAACTTGCTGTGCAAAAGCTTATGTTTGATTAGGTCCTATTTGTTTGTTTTTGCTCTTGTTTCTATTGCCTTGGGAGACCAACTTAAGAAAACACTGGCACGATTTATGTCAGAGAATGTTTTGCCTATATTCTCTTCTAGGAGTTTTACAGTGTCTTGTCTTATACTTATGTCTGTAAGCCATTTTGAGTTAATACTTGTGCATAGTATTAGGGTGTGTTCTAACTTCACTGATTTATATGCAGCTGTCCAACTTTACCAACAGCACTTGCTGAAGAGACCATCTTTTCCCACCGTATATTCCTGCCTTCTCTTCCCACCATATGTTCCTGCCTTCTTTGTCACAGGTTAACTGTCCATAGTTGTGTGATTCCCGGCCTCTCTATTCTGTCCCATCAATCTGTACATCTGTTTTTCCGCAGACACCACAGAGTTTTGATTACTGTAGCTTTTTTTTTTTTCAGTATTGTCTGAAGTCTACGAGGTTTATGCTTCCTGATTTGTCCTTTTCCCTCGGGACTGCTTTGGCAATTCTGGGTCTTTTATGGTTCCATATAAATTTTAGGAATATTTGCTCTGGTTCCGTGAAAAATGTCATAGTTATTTTGATAGCTATCTTATTAAATCTGTAGATTGCTTTGGGTAGTACGACCATTTTAACAATATTAATTATTCTAATCCAAGAGCATGAGATATCTTCCCAAGAAATAAAAGTTAAAATCATGATACAGCCACACCTACAAGGATGACTAAAATGAAAATAAGAACATTGGTCAGAATACAGAGCAACCAGAACTTACTGGCAGAAGAGTAACAGCCCTTCTGAAAAGCCATTTGGCAGTACCTTCAAAACTAAAACTTTGAATACCCTATTAGCCTGAAGTTCTATTCCTAGGCATCTACCCTCCCTCCAAAAAACTCTGCATATATGCTAAGCAAAAGATATACATAAAAATGTTGACAACAGCACTGTTCATATTTTTTTAAAAACTAGCACGCCCCCTATACTCCACACTTACAGAATGAACGACTAACTGTGGTCTATCCATTGAATGGCATGTGTACTACAGCAACGGGAGTGAGCAACTACTGCTGTGGGACCACAGGGATTCATCTCAGGTACCCTGTGTGCAAGGGCTCCCGACTCGAGGGCTGGCAGGGCGTCCCTCCAGATGTGACGGTAATGATCTCAAATGTTGCTTTCTGGGTATCCATTTCACTACATGTTTGTTTTATGTCTTTCTTCTGTATATATAGCACGTTTCTAAAACATATAAAGGTTAAAGAAAACATAGATGAAGTAGTACATGACTGGTACATGTTTTCACCCAACAGACATTTCTGAAGACCAGTTACAAAACCGTCTGCTCACTAATGGAGGAGGGAGGACTTTCTCACCCTCAAAAAGCCAGTCTGAGGAACGTGAGCAACTAAAATACATAGCAAAATGTGAGACAGATGACAAGAAAGAAAAAAATTTAGCAGAGGAGACATGCGGCATTTGAGCTAGACCTTAAAGAGCTGGAAGCAGCTGGACAATGGGACTGACCTTCAGCTGTTCCTCGCGGTGTTTTATGTAAAAGGGAACAGACGTACGTGGGGCTGTTCTCTGTGTCCACCCAGAAGCCTGAACCTCAGCCCATGAAGGCCAGAGGTGAGGAGAGATCTGGCAAAGCACAAACACAGCAAGTGACCAGAGCAACCCTTCAGCCTCCTTCAGGGCTATAAACGAAGACCTGCATGGCACGATGCATGCCCAAACCATTCGACAGTCTTCTCCCTTTAACTCTTTATTCTTACTTTCTCAGAAAGGGAACATCAGTGTATAGTTTACAGTGTACAGTTGGGTCATACAGAAAGTGAGATGACAACAGACATCCCCATCTGGGCAGGGAACTCATCTCAAGATGTTACCTGGAGTCACAGTGTAACAGTTTACACGAGGGGGCATGGCTGGGGCAGGCAGAGGGCATCCAACCAGTTCCACAAGTCTCAATCCAGCAATATCTATGACAACTCAAGCATGAATTTTTGTCTCTCAGGCTCAATTTCCAAGACAAATAGACCAGTATAAAACCAGCATCGGTAGGAGAGCTCAGGATGGGTTGAAGCAGAAGTTAATGTATGGCTTCCCACTTGAACCAAACAATTAAATCTGTGCCAGAAACAGAGGATTGATGCCCTCGCAGATCCTCAGCATCCTGCCTCTCAGCCCCTCCATCTGCCCGGCTGCACAGCACCTCTGACAAACTGCAAACAACACTGTGATATGTGCTGCAAATGTTACTTCACAGCCACGGCTGAGAACACAGAACTCCCAAGACTCAAAGCAATATTTACTGCACTACTCCGAAAGACTCTGGGTAGACTGCCTATATGCCTAGATTGTAAAAGGAAACAGACCTGGAGGAAGTGTTTTTCATAAATATCTCAATTTTTGAACCTCTAGTTACTACAGAATCTGTTTAGCAGCCATTCAAATATTTAAAAACTCAACCCCCAAATAACATTTCTAGATGAAGTAAACCTCCAGGTTCCTTCTCACAATTACACATTATAAAGTACCTTACTTGTAAACTGTATGCAAACAACCCTGAGTAAAATCTATGTGCCTAAGTTTAAGGAAAATGGATGGCATCACCAACTCAATGGACATGAGTTTGAGAAAGCTCCGGGAGATGGTGAAGGACACGGAAGCCTGGTGTGCTGTAGTCCATGGGTTGCAAAGAGTTGGACATGACTCAGCGACTGAAAAACAACAAAAGTCTAAGGCACATAAACCAGGGGGTCGACAGCACGGTGCACAGCGATATGGATGGCAGCCATGGAGTTGTGAGGCAGGGCACACCCAATGGGTGCAGCAGCACTAGGTGCTTCAGAAGGCTGAGGAAAAAAGCACCCAAAGCACTTGGGCTTCCCTGCTGGCTCAGGGGACAATGAACCCACCTGCAATGCCGGAGACCTGGGTTCCCTCCCTGGGTGGGGAAGATCCCCTGGAGGAGGGAATGGCAACTCACTCCAGTATTCTTGCCTGGAGAATCCTATGGACAGAGGAGCTTGTCAGGCTACAGTCCAAGGGGTAGCAAAGAGTCAGACACGACTGAGCACCTAATACCACACAAAGCACTGGAACAAGAATAGGACATTTAAAACCAAAGGCATTCTTACACAATTTGGTTTTAATTCAATTTCCAGTTGACCCTCTTCCCCAGCTTTTACAACCATTCACATAGAGGCAAATTCTCACTTTCTTTTGGAAACGCATAAAACTGGGGGAAAGAATGAAAAAAAAAAATCCAGATAACCAGCTCATGCTCCTTTTATATTTTATGAATTGATATAAATAATATGTGGCTCATTTTAAATGTCTGAACTCTGGCAGCATCTTGTCAGTAAATATCCCATACATCTGAGATCATTTATTTTAATAAAGTTTCATGACTCACCAGCTACCAAAGACTTGATTTAATTCAAAGTCCAAAACATAATTCCCATTTTTGCATTATTAAAAAAAAAAAACTTTCTAAATAAATAATAGCTCAAAGCAGCATCCCACTGATGGCATCCACATTCCATAAGGCAGAGAAGTGAGGCGATGGATCCTGCAGTCAGGTAGTTCTCAGAAAAGGGGGAACTTACAAGGAAATGGAGGGAGAAACATTAAGAAAAAATGAAACTGTGGGAAAGGACTTTGTTCATCACCTTACTGGGACATGGTAAAGACAGTGACACACAGAGGAAGACGAGCACTCCTACTAGACTCTTCACTCCATGTGGAAGTATATTATATGGGGTCTTTAATGTTCTGTGTGGGCAGAAAAGTGCCACTGTGCTTTTTCCCATAAGAATTCCATTCATCCTGAAAGACAGCTATTTATGAGTCATGCTATAAAGTTTAAATGTTTATATTTTTACATATTTTTTAAGTCCCCAAGAGTTCCGACCTTAAAAGCTCAAAGAAAACTCCAGTATTTCACAACCTTCCTTTGAAACCCCAGGTGAGTAGTTTTTCTGTAGCTCTCAGTAAAATCCTAACTAACAAAAAATAAACTTCATTAAAGTGCAATTCAGGATGCTAATTTATTCCCCTTTACAACCTAGAAAGAACACTGCATTCAGAACAAAAAAACTTGGAGATAAAAAAACGCAGGCCTGCCTGTAGACATCTCACCTGCACAAGCCACATGGCCTCTAGGCAGCCTGTTCACCAGGTCCAACAGCCACGAGACTCCCAACTCTGCAGAAAAATGCCCATGATGGTTAATTTTATGTTTCTACTTGGCTGTGCCACAGTGTCTAGAATCACAGACAAACATTATTCTGTGAGGGTGTTTCTGGATAAGACTAACATTTAAATCGGTGGGCTCTGAGCAAAGCCAATTGCCCTCCATAATTTAGTGGGCCTCACCCTATCAGTGTAAGGCCTGAACAGAACAAAAGCCTGTTCTCTCCCAGCAAATTCTGCAACAGCCTCAACTGCTGCAATTCAAGCCTGAAGTGCAACATCAGTCCATCCCTGGGTCCCCAGGATGCTGGCCCATCCCGCAGATTTTGGATGTATCAGCCTCCACGAGCACAGGAGCCAACGCACGTTCGGCCTGTAGGTTCTATGTCTTTGGAGACCCATCCTCAAGCCAGTCAGGGCCACGTCCTGGCAGTGTTATGAGTAAACAAGAATAGAACTTTTCATGCTTCTCAGAGTCAGGACCACTCTGCCCAGCCACGAAGGTCCTAGAGGTGAAGGGAGACAGGCATTAGGGAATAACGTCCTTGGAACTGAGAACACATCCTCTCCAGCCTCTCCCCTCAGTAAAATGGAAACCAGGTAACCGTATAATTCTCTACATGACAGTCCAAAAAGAAAAATTAAATGTCTTTGTCTCACTCATGACCATAACAAGCTAAAAAACATGTCATCAGAAGAGCCAATTATGATGGTGATATCTCAGTTTTTATAATGCAATATCCACCTCTCCTCTGAGGAACTCAAGCACCCGCCAGAGAGGACCTAATTATTCCTCCCTTCCCTACCAGAATTAGGAGGCCATTATTATTATTCTGGCTTTACAGACAAAGATTTTGAAGAAAAGAGAAGCTCAGTGGATCTTATAAGCACAGCAATGGGCCCAGAAGCACAGGGCCTGCCACTCCGCCCTAAAAATCACTCACTAAGCGCCAAGTGTGAGAGGCCTGAGAAAGAAGCAGTGGACAATGACAACCCACAAGTATGATTTTACTGACAGATGCTCTTACATGAGCTCAAAGTATAAGCGAAGTTAGAAATGCTGATAAAGGTTCTAATCAAAAGACCACAGTTTTGAAACAACTCGTCTGCCCTGCTGTCCTCGTCGTAATAAGTATGTGTGCCATATATTCACACTATGGATGCACTGAGAGAACTCCAGAGCTATGCAATTTAGAATGATGGGGACTTGGATCCACACAGAGTAACTTTTCAAGGAAGGAAAGAGAGACTGCACTCGGGGACTTACCAGCACTATCTCTTTAGATGCTCACATCAATCATGGCAAAAGGTATCAACAATCCATTTTACGGGAAAACCATGTTCAGAGTGATTAAAGAATCAATCATCCTAAGGCCATAAAGCCGGGAATCGGTGCACTACCCTCTGAATTCAAGTATACCAGGTATCCCTTTTCCAAGATTTGAAGCATCCTCCTAACAACAGAGAAATCCTCACATCCCAGGAGATGGCCCACCAATTACTCCTGGAGTGTTTCCAACAGGAATGAGATGACAAGGATGCTGGCCCAGTGAGGGACAAATCGCTGTGCTGGGCCTCTGGGGACTGTACCCAGTAGGCCCTCAGGAGCTGCGGGCTGCCCGATTCTCTCACATGCCCACGGCAGCTCTTCTCGGGTTGGAAGAGAGCCAGTCAGTCCCTCCTCACTCTCTACAAATCAACCTAAGGAGCCACTGCTCCCAGGTCTCTAGGGACCTTAGTCACTCACCTTGGCCATCCTCAGTCTGATCTGTTCTGTGACCGCCTCTCAAAAGAGAGCATCCGGCCTCAAATAAGATACTCCACATGTGGTCTCAAAGAGACCAGATACTTGGCTTTTTAGTATCCCTAGGTCTTCACACATGAATTGCTAAACATTTGTCTGTATTTATGCAACTGGTGGGAAAACAGGAACTGAAGAAAGTGGGGGTGGGGTGGGGAGGGAGGGCAGGAAGGAGTCAGACACAGCCCTCGCTTGCCGTGCATCTCCCTTGTTTAACCACGTCCCACCAGCATTTTGCCCTTTCAGGATCGTGTTCAGTCCTGATTCTGCCATCTACATTATTACCTGTCCTTCCCAATTTGGCAAACATGGTAAACACACCTCCCAGATCTTTATCCAAGGCACTGACAAGACTGTTAAATAGGACAGAGTCAATACCTGAGCTCGGAGCCACGCTCCCAAGGGGCCACCGTCTAGGCTATCAGAGAGTTACAGGACAATCCTCAGAGTACAGGAGTGCAGAGGACACGGGGTTGACGGGTTGACGTCCCGCAGCTCACCTAGTTCACTGTCTTACTCAAAACTGGGTAAATAACACTGCTGCTGCTGCTGCTAAGTCACTTCAGTCGTGTCTGACTCTGTGTGACACCAGAGACTGTAGCCAACCAGGCTCCGCCATCCCTGGGATTCTCCAGGCAAGAACACTGGAGTGGGTTGCCATTTCTTTCTCCAATGCATGAAAGTGAAAAGTGAAAGTGAAGTCACTCAGTCATGTCTGACTCCTAGTGACCCCGTGGATTGCAGCCTACCAGGTTCTTCCGTCATGGGATTTGCCAGGCAAGAGTACTGGAGTGGGTTGCCATTGCCTTCTCCAGATCAGGTATCTACTTCAGCGCAAATACATTTTAATGGCAATGCCGAGGCTTGGAAAGAAGCACTCTCACTGCTAGCAGGCAATAGTAAATAAAACCTTCTGTTTTAACCAGTCCTTTGTTTGCTGTATTTCTAATGCTTTGATGCTTTGACCTGCTGACCCTGGAGTGACTGCCCCTCCTAGAGTTGGCCAATTTCAGGAGACGGTAAATACCTCTTGTCTCAAATACAAACCAACCACCACATCCCCAGAGCCCACACCGCCAACTACCTCCCACGGGGGCTCTCACCCTCCAGCAACTGTCCACCTGCTCTAACTACAGCAGGGCCAGGAATCTGACAACTCAGCACAGCCCCTATGCCCCAGAGCCTACTGAAATTATTCAAACTAGCCCATCCTCAGCCTGCTTGCCCTGCCTTGCCTCTTCCCTCCAGCAGAAACCTCAGTAAAGGTATTTGCCCACAGGACCTGCCAACCCCCACATTCTGACCCACCCCAGTGCTTCCCCACATGGCATGGCAAGCTCTCTTCTCCTGAGAACCGGAAATAATAAACTATCTTCTCAATGACAATCATCTCCTAATCCGAGAGGGCAATGGCACCCCTCTCCAGTACTCTTGCCTGGAAAATCCCAAATGAGAGACTTCACTTTCACTTTTCACTTTCATGCATTGGGGAAGGAAATGGCAACCCATTCCAGTGTTCTTGTCTGGAGAATCCCAGGGACAGGGGAGCCTTGTTGGCTGCCATCTGTGGGGTTGCACAGAGTCAGACACAACTGAAGTGACTTAGCAGCAGCAGCAGCATCTCCTAATCGGTCAGCCTTAGTATCAACAGCAATTTTGCAAATTATGTTTGTATGTTATTATCCAGATATTTACGACTTCTAGAAATTTGTACTAAGAAATAACCAGCTATCTGGTCAAAATTTAAGATTTTTATCATAATATTATTTATAAAACTGAAAAATCAAAAGCAGCTTAAATGTCTAATAATAGAAAAATGGTTTTAAAATTATAGGTACATCCTAGCAGCTAGTAACTTTAAACTTTAATATTAAATAACTTTGGCTTACTATGAAAGCAATAAAAATCATGTTTTTAAAGAATCAGTAAATGATCAGAGAAGTATACACAATTTGATGTTAAAAAGACAAGATGTAAGACTATATCTAGGTGTCTGAGGAGGTGCGCCCAGTCGTGTCCAGCTCTTTGCGACCTCCTGGACTGTTGCCTGCTAGGCTCCTCTGTCCATGGAATTTTCCAGGCAAGAATACTGGAATGGGTTGCCATTTTCTACTCCACTATACCTAGGATATGATCTCAATTTTTGTATAAGAAGGGAAGAAAGAAAATATGTACTTCCAAAGATACTCTCCTTAAAAAGAATATAAAATCAAGAAACACAATCTGATTTGGGGAAAGCTACATTCATACTACATTCATACTGAGTTATCAACTCTTTTCTAAACATTTATAAGTCAACTATTTTAAAATCCTGGTTATCCTTCTGCCTGCCTGCCAGTGCAGAAGACAGGGGTTCAACCTTTGATCTGGGAAGATTCCACATGCCTCGGAGTAGCTAAGCCTATGGGCCACAGCTACTGGTCCTGTGCGCTCAAGCCCAGAAGCCACAACTAGTGAAGCCCATGCTCCCCAGAGCCTGTGCTCTGCAACAGAGAAGCCACTGCAGAGGAGCCCATGAGCCATACTAGAGAGCAGCCCCACAACCAAAGCAAGCCCAGGCAGCAATGAAGACCCAGCACAGCCAGAAATAAATACGGTTTTTATAAAATACAGAAGCAAAAGAGCCAATTACAGATGCAGAGCTGTGGACCCTTCCCACAGGCAACACTAGCTGGGAATGATGCCACAGATGCAAACTAGGACTCCAAACCCCGAGCAGAAATAGAGTTAATAGGAATTCCATGGCGGTCCAGTGGTTGGGACTCCACGCTTCCACTGCAGGGGACCCGGGTTTGACCTGCAAGCTGTGTGGCGGGACCAAATAAATGAACAAATAACAATCTAAGAACTTAAAACACAATTGTGCTACAATGTTCTTGATTCTAGAAACGTGGCTTAACATTTGAAACACCTTAATTTTCTCTTTCATTTAAAAAATAAAATAAAATGACCGCCAGCAGGCTCACTCTGAGTGTCACAGACACATGGTCAAGGGCTTTACTACCTAGCTTCTAGAGAGAAGAAGGGCTTGTCTCCCCTCTCCTCTTCCACCACAGAGAGCGTGAGCTTCCCGGCTTCGACGGCTCTGGTGGGATGGGTGACATGTTAGGGCGACAACTTAAGGGGTCCACAGGGTTTCTAAAGTCCTCATTTGGGTGAGGTTATTAGGCACCCTGACTTCCCAGGTGGTGCCAGCGGTAAAGAATCTGCCTGCCAATACAGGAGATGTTAAGAGATGCAGGTTCACCCCCCGGGTGGGGAAGATCCCCTGGAGGAGGGCATGGAAACTCACTCCAGTATTCTTGCCTGGAGAATCTCATGGACAGAGGGGTCTGGCAGGCTACAGTCCAGAGGGTCACAACGAGTCGGACACGAGTGAAGAGGCTTAGCACAGCACAGCACACCATTAGACACCTACAGTTGAGCAAGACTCTATACAGGAGTAAGAACCAACCACAGAATGACCGTGGAGGAAGAACAACTGCAGCTTCACAGAGCAGACCCTAAAATACTGCCGTGTGCATGTGCAGAAGCCCAAACATCCCACGAGTGGCCTGCCTCTGCCGCGGGGTGGGGGCCCCAGGGCTGCTGGCCCCAGGTCTCTGGTCCCAGGGAGCCTTCTCGGGGTGCCCTAGGCACACTAGAGGAGGGGACAGGGGACAGGAGGAAGTCTGTCCTCTCTTCCCGCCTGCACTCTCAGGACCCGCCTCACCACGTGCCAGCAGAGGTGCCATTCATACCATTATACATTCACCATCATACATTCCTACCTCCACGGCCTTGCTCCCCAGCCCTGGGGGTGCTGGCTGCCTCCGGCAGCAAATGCTCGGCCGTAATACCTCGAGGTTCCCTGTTCGCCCTTTCAGCTCCTCTGGAACCAATTTCCCACCTAAATGCCCTCTGTTGAAACACCCAGGATGTGTTCTGTTCTCTTTACTGGATCGTGACTCATAGGCCTTCATCTCTAAGAGAAAAGAGATACATCATCATGTTAAAACTACAGAAACCCATCGCCTGGCTACACTGAGAAGCTGGTCAGTCTGTGGGTCAGAAACCATGATTCTCCCCAGCCCATCCACCGCCTGGAAGGGAAGCAGGCCTGAGTTCAGGGAGCCCCATGCAAATCACTTCACCTCCCTCCTCTGTAAACTCAAAGAGAAACAGTGCATACATCACACAGGACCCCTGACATCCAGGAGGCATTCTCCTTCCCCGATCTCCCACAAAGGAACACTGTGCCAAGGAACACGCCCTGGTTCCTTGATTGAACCTCCTCAGCTGACACGGGTTTGAATCCCTCCACAATCTACAGAGTCAATACCTGAGCTCGGAGCCACGCTCCCAAGGGGCCACCGTCTAGGCTATCAGAGAGTTACAGGACAATCCTCAGAGTACAGGAGTGCAGAGGACACGGGGTTGACGGGTTGACGTCCCGCAGCTCACCTAGTTCACTGTCTTACTCAAAACTGGGTAAATAACACTGCTGCTGCTGCTGCTAAGTCACTTCAGTCGTGTCTGACTCTGTGTGACACCAGAGACTGTAGCCAACCAGGCTCCGCCATCCCTGGGATTCTCCAGGCAAGAACACTGGAGTGGGTTGCCATTTCTTTCTCCAATGCATGAAAGTGAAAAGTGAAAGTGAAGTCACTCAGTCATGTCTGACTCCTAGTGACCCCGTGGATTGCAGCCTACCAGGTTCTTCCGTCATGGGATTTGCCAGGCAAGAGTACTGGAGTGGGTTGCCATTGCCTTCTCCAGATCAGGTATCTACTTCAGCGCAAATACATTTTAATGGCAATGCCGAGGCTTGGAAAGAAGCACTCTCACTGCTAGCAGGCAATAGTAAATAAAACCTTCTGTTTTAACCAGTCCTTTGTTTGCTGTATTTCTAATGCTTTGATGCTTTGACCTGCTGACCCTGGAGTGACTGCCCCTCCTAGAGTTGGCCAATTTCAGGAGACGGTAAATACCTCTTGTCTCAAATACAAACCAACCACCACATCCCCAGAGCCCACACCGCCAACTACCTCCCACGGGGGCTCTCACCCTCCAGCAACTGTCCACCTGCTCTAACTACAGCAGGGCCAGGAATCTGACAACTCAGCACAGCCCCTATGCCCCAGAGCCTACTGAAATTATTCAAACTAGCCCATCCTCAGCCTGCTTGCCCTGCCTTGCCTCTTCCCTCCAGCAGAAACCTCAGTAAAGGTATTTGCCCACAGGACCTGCCAACCCCCACATTCTGACCCACCCCAGTGCTTCCCCACATGGCATGGCAAGCTCTCTTCTCCTGAGAACCGGAAATAATAAACTATCTTCTCAATGACAATCATCTCCTAATCCGAGAGGGCAATGGCACCCCTCTCCAGTACTCTTGCCTGGAAAATCCCAAATGAGAGACTTCACTTTCACTTTTCACTTTCATGCATTGGGGAAGGAAATGGCAACCCATTCCAGTGTTCTTGTCTGGAGAATCCCAGGGACAGGGGAGCCTTGTTGGCTGCCATCTGTGGGGTTGCACAGAGTCAGACACAACTGAAGTGACTTAGCAGCAGCAGCAGCATCTCCTAATCGGTCAGCCTTAGTATCAACAGCAATTTTGCAAATTATGTTTGTATGTTATTATCCAGATATTTACGACTTCTAGAAATTTGTACTAAGAAATAACCAGCTATCTGGTCAAAATTTAAGATTTTTATCATAATATTATTTATAAAACTGAAAAATCAAAAGCAGCTTAAATGTCTAATAATAGAAAAATGGTTTTAAAATTATAGGTACATCCTAGCAGCTAGTAACTTTAAACTTTAATATTAAATAACTTTGGCTTACTATGAAAGCAATAAAAATCATGTTTTTAAAGAATCAGTAAATGATCAGAGAAGTATACACAATTTGATGTTAAAAAGACAAGATGTAAGACTATATCTAGGTGTCTGAGGAGGTGCGCCCAGTCGTGTCCAGCTCTTTGCGACCTCCTGGACTGTTGCCTGCTAGGCTCCTCTGTCCATGGAATTTTCCAGGCAAGAATACTGGAATGGGTTGCCATTTTCTACTCCACTATACCTAGGATATGATCTCAATTTTTGTATAAGAAGGGAAGAAAGAAAATATGTACTTCCAAAGATACTCTCCTTAAAAAGAATATAAAATCAAGAAACACAATCTGATTTGGGGAAAGCTACATTCATACTACATTCATACTGAGTTATCAACTCTTTTCTAAACATTTATAAGTCAACTATTTTAAAATCCTGGTTATCCTTCTGCCTGCCTGCCAATGCAGAAGACAGGGGGTTCAACCTTTGATCTGGGAAGATTCCACATGCCTCGGAGTAGCTAAGCCTATGGGCCACAGCTACTGGTCCTGCGCGCTCAAGCCCAGAAGCCACAACTAGCGAAGCCCATGCTCCCCAGAGCCTGTGCTCTGCAACAGAGAAGCCACTGCAGAGGAGCCCATGAGCCGTACTAGAGAGCAGCCCCACAACCAAAGCAAGCCCAGGCAGCAATGAAGACCCAGCACAGCCAGAAATAAATACGGTTTTTATAAAATACAGAAGCAAAAGAGCCAATTACAGATGCAGAGCTGTGGACCCTTCCCACAGGCAACACTAGCTGGGAATGATGCCACAGATGCAAACTAGGACTCCAAACCCCGAGCAGAAATAGAGTTAATAGGAATTCCATGGCGGTCCAGTGGTTGGGACTCCACGCTTCCACTGCAGGGGACCCGGGTTTGACCTGCAAGCTGTGTGGCGGGACCAAATAAATGAACAAATAACAATCTAAGAACTTAAAACACAATTGTGCTACAATGTTCTTGATTCTAGAAACGTGGCTTAACATTTGAAACACCTTAATTTTCTCTTTCATTTAAAAAATAAAATAAAATGACCGCCAGCAGGCTCACTCTGAGTGTCACAGACACATGGTCAAGGGCTTTACTACCTAGCTTCTAGAGAGAAGAAGGGCTTGTCTCCCCTCTCCTCTTCCACCACAGAGAGCGTGAGCTTCCCGGCTTCGACGGCTCTGGTGGGATGGGTGACATGTTAGGGCGACAACTTAAGGGGTCCACAGGGTTTCTAAAGTCCTCATTTGGGTGAGGTTATTAGGCACCCTGACTTCCCAGGTGGTGCCAGCGGTAAAGAATCTGCCTGCCAATACAGGAGATGTTAAGAGATGCAGGTTCACCCCCCGGGTGGGGAAGATCCCCTGGAGGAGGGCATGGAAACTCACTCCAGTATTCTTGCCTGGAGAATCTCATGGACAGAGGGGTCTGGCAGGCTACAGTCCAGAGGGTCACAACGAGTTGGACACGAGTGAAGAGGCTTAGCACAGCACAGCACACCATTAGACACCTACAGTTGAGCAAGACTCTATACAGGAGTAAGAACCAACCACAGAATGACCGTGGAGGAAGAACAACTGCAGCTTCACAGAGCAGACCCTAAAATACTGCCGTGTGCATGTGCAGAAGCCCAAACATCCCACGAGTGGCCTGCCTCTGCCGTGGGGTGGGGGGCCCAGGGCTGCTGGCCCCAGGTCTCTGGTCCCAGGGAGCCTTCTCGGGGTGCCCTAGGCACACTAGAGGAGGGGACAGGGGACAGGAGGAAGTCTGTCCTCTCTTCCCGCCTGCACTCTCAGGACCCGCCTCACCACGTGCCAGCAGAGGTGCCATTCATACCATTATACATTCACCATCATACATTCCTACCTCCACGGCCTTGCTCCCCAGCCCTGGGGGTGCTGGCTGCCTCCGGCAGCAAATGCTCGGCCGTAATACCTCGAGGTTCCCTGTTCGCCCTTTCAGCTCCTCTGGAACCAATTTCCCACCTAAATGCCCTCTGTTGAAACACCCAGGATGTGTTCTGTTCTCTTTACTGGATCGTGACTCATAGGCCTTCATCTCTAAGAGAAAAGAGATACATCATCATGTTAAAACTACAGAAACCCATCGCCTGGCTACACTGAGAAGCTGGTCAGTCTGTGGGTCAGAAACCATGATTCTCCCCAGCCCATCCACCGCCTGGAAGGGAAGCAGGCCTGAGTTCAGGGAGCCCCATGCAAATCACTTCACCTCCCTCCTCTGTAAACTCAAAGAGAAACAGTGCATACATCACACAGGACCCCTGACATCCAGGAGGCATTCTCCTTCCCCGATCTCCCACAAAGGAACACTGTGCCAAGGAACACGCCCTGGTTCCTTGATTGAACCTCCTCAGCTGACACGGGTTTGAATCCCTCCACAATCCTGGCCACACACCTTGAATAGTTTCTGCTTAAGGAAGGTTTGTGTGGTTTTTTTAATTACGAAATTTTATTTTATTTATTTATTTGGGCACACCATCCAGCACATGGGCTCTCAGTTTCCAGACCAAGGATCATTCTTAAACATGAAGACCCTCCTGCCTCGTTCTGGACACTGCATTCTATCTATCCATAAAGCAAAAGGTGACACCCAGGGTTTGTTTTCAGCTGCACATCACAGTTAAGTCATATTTTTGCCTTCCATCAATGAAAATACCTAAACATGCTCTCAGAAGCATGAAAAGTGCTCAAACTGACCATCTTTTCATTTGGTACATGACTTCCAGAAGAGGAATGAAAATCATTTTAGCCATTTACCTCTCCCTTTCAGAAGGGCTCTGCTTCCCAGGCTCTTCTGAGGATGGCACTAGAGACAGACATGACTGCACTACAGTGTGGTACCAACTACAGACCCCGAAGATGCATGCCCAGGTCTGAAGGCTGGCTGTCCTCCTTTCCAGCAGTGTGATCCAGGACTAGTCACCTAGCTGTTCCATGCTCATATCCTGATTTGTAAGATAGACACATCACCTTGCTGGATTATACCATGCAGATTAAATGAGTTAACGTATGCAAAGCACTTAAACAGTCTCTGGCATATAGTGAGTTTACAGAAATGATGGTTCTTCTTAACTAGAAAGAAAGCTACCAGTAATAACACTGTTTCCATCATCCTTTGAATTAGCCTTCTCAAACGAACCTTATGAACAAAATTTTAAAGTTGAAAGTGAGAGTGGACTTCCTTGGTGGTCCAGTGGATAAGATTCTGAGCTTCCAACGTAGGGGGCCAGGGTTCGATCCCTAGTCAGGGAACTAGATCCCACAAGCCACAATTAAGCCTGCGTGCTCTAGAGCCCACGAGCCGCAACCAACTGGAGAAGCCTGAACACTACAACGAAGACCCAGCACAGCCAAATTAAATAGCAACTTAAAAAAAAAAAATTGAGCGGGAGCTGCAGTGATTATATTGGAACCCAGAGGGCAGAGACACAGACAGGAGTTTCCAGACAGCATGATACCTCAGCCACTACTGATGCTGCATTTTTATCTATTACTTGAAGACAGGTTTAGAAGTTACCCTTATCCATTCTTTTTTTCCTTTCTTCTTTTTCTTTTCTTTGACTGTGCCACATGGCACGTGGGATCTTATTTCCCTGACCAGGGATCGGAATTGCACCCTCTGCACTGGAAGGCAGAGTCTTAATCAATGGACCACCAGGGAAGTTCCCCTTCAGTTCAGTTCAGTTCAGTCACTCAGTTCTGTCTGATTCTTTGCAACCCCATGAATTGCAGCACACCAGGGCTCCCTGTCCATCACCAACTCCTGGAGTTCACCCAAATTCATGTCCATCGAGTCAGTGATGCCATCCAGCCATCTCATCCCCGGTCGTCCCCTTCTCCTCCTGCCGGCAATCCCTCCCAGCATCAGAGTCTTTTCCAATGAGTCAACTCTTCGCATGAGGTGGCCAAAATACTGGAGTTTCAGCTTTAGCATCAGTCCATCCAAAGAACACCCAGGACCGATCTCCTTTAGAATGGACTGGTTGGATCTCCTTGCAGTCCAAGGGATTCTCAAGAGTCTTCTCCAACACCACAGTTCAAAAGCATCAATTCTTTGGCGCTCAGCTTTCTTTATAGTCCAACTCTCACATCCATACATGATCACTGGAAAAACCATAGCCTTGACAAGATGGACCTTTGTTGGCAAACTAACGTCTCTGCTTTTTAATATACTATCCAGGTTGGTCATAACTTTTCTTCCAAGGAGTAAGCGTCTTTTAATTTCATGGTTGCAATCACCATCTGCAGTGATCTTGGAGACCCAAAAACTAAAGTCTGACACTGTTTCCACTGTTTCCTCATCTATTTCCCATGAAGTGATGGGACCAGATGCCATGATCTT